>JAVSBV010054068.1:0-22500 GCA_033117975.1 Parotocinclus spilosoma
TTTCATAATTGAGGTGTCGGTGCCTTGGAGGGCCGTCAGCTTTCCGGGTTGAAGTTCGTCGCGTCGTTGCGAAGACTTAGCCTGAAACCACTGCAAATGGGACCACAACTTCCAGATATCTCCGTTTTCATTTCTTCTGTGTTTTAGTGGTCAGTTGTACATTCTGCACTTTATTTCTAGATCATGTCATCAGTCATTCAGCATTATCTCTGGCTCTGTCTGTCTGTCTGTGTGTACATGCCATAATGGGAGGTAAGCAGTCTAAAGATGGGAGCAAGTAGACGGACTGTGGAGAAATTGATTGCACTGCAGAGCACAAGGCTCCGTCTGCACGTGCCTCTTGCAGTGACCAAGTGGTGTGCTATTAGACAGACAGAATCGGCATTAATTTCCCTCAGAGACGTGCCTTATATCCCATACAGGCTTAAATTGGGGTCCCAGCCGAAGTATGAAACACTAGGCATTTATTGTGGAAAGTGTCATTTTTCCATGTGCAATACCATGTGTCATGAAGTCATTTTTGTGTGCATGTGTTTAGTGTATTACAGAAAACAGGATTAAGGTATGGGTTGATGTTGGGAAGCAGCCGCCAGATATTCTCGGATGTATTTGTTGTTGTTTTTTTTTTTGTTTGTTTTGAACTATCTCCATATTTTCATTTGTGATGGCTTGTATTCCTTTTTTAGTACACGTGGTTTGTATGTGTATTTGATAATGGTCGTAAGTATAAAGAACATTTCTGCAGTGCATCTTGCATGAGGGTGGTAGATAAAAGGTGCTTTGTGTACCACTAAAATTATGGGTTGGCCTGCCAACAGTGTGTGGACCGACATTTAAAGCATAAAGGTTGCTTGTTGGATCGGGTGCATAAACAGCACAAACCCAGTTGAATCACTGTTTTGCATTTCAGTTTTCCCTCAGTTTGTTGCTGAATTACTGTACTCATTTTTACCCCACTCTCTGTTAGTGGCCACATTTCTTTCCATGGTCCTAGTTTCCACACAACTGCTGTCAAGCATGATCACAAATGTCATTTGTGTTGTTCTTTGTGACTCCTTTGTATGATTTGACATCATGTGGTTCATGCTTGGGTAAGCCTTAGTCATTGTATTCAATGCAGATGGTATTTTTTTTTTAGCTTCAGTGGTGGCATTTTCATGTTTTTTGTTTTTTTTAAAACTTGTTATTCATACAGATGGATTCTTGCAAATTGACCACCCATAACTACTGTCATTCTGATGTTCATGCTTCTGTCTGGGGAATGTCTTTTAATCAGCTTTGAATGTTGACCCTTATTTCTAAGCTTATTGTCATGTTTTCTTATGTCATTATTGTCAGGTTTGTGTATCAATGCCATTCGTTGCTCAACTACCACAGATTCAAACCACTGGGTTCACTGGATCATTTAGCGATCAGTAACAAATTATAGCGATCAGTAAAAAAATCCTTTTTGTCCTATTTTTATTTTTTTGGCTAATTGTTTGCTGTCTGTACATTTTGTACAATGTGACAGATCTGTTTGTATCACTACATCATAAGCCACTGTGAGCATTCTGATTTTTGTTTTGTTTTTGTTACTGAAACGCTGATTAGGTACTTGCTGTATACGTATATATTTTTTAAGAGATGCTCTATTTTTTCACACCTATAGAGTGACTAATGTTCTAGATGCTGTATCCATTTAGTTAAGAAAGGGTCTTGTAGATGTCAGTGTAAAATGCATGCAAATAACACTACTGGGTCTTTTTTCTGTGTAAACTGTATATTACACGTAGTGCTCTCTATATGACCAAATACATTTAAGATGGATGTGAATAGTATTTGTTACCTATATTTCCTGACAGTATATCATGTAAACAAGAATGGAATTGGCATTTTGTGCCTTACCTGAGAACAAGGGAATCTTCCCAGCTTTTCTAGAATTTTTTTGGACTAGCCTGTGCAATATCTGCCTTATACTTGTGATGTGTTGTCCTTTCTTTTTTTGTACAAACATTTCAGAGAAATAAAAGTACCGTTTTCATATAAAGTTGAATGTGTAGATCAATTTCTGCCAATGTCGGTGCAGGGGAAATTCGACTTGTAGTGTTTAAATGGTGTGTCTCTTAAGGACCTTGACTAAAATGCTTTCATGTTTCCAGTTCTCTGTGGAGAACAGTGGTTTTCACTTTCCACTTTCACTTTTTTTTTTACCCCACTTCTCCTTACAGAGGGTAAACACTTTATATTCTGGAAACATAATTTGGGACTTTGTGCAGGACTGACAGACATTTTTAAATAATCAAGCCTGGTCCTTCTTGCATGATAAGAATTACATGTTATAGGTAGCTGCATTTTCCTGGTGCTTATTGTGCCCACTAAGCCTCCGTTGGAAGACGTCCACCCCCAGCCATGCTCACCAACAGGTTCATAATATTTAACAGGCATGCACCCTCCAGGCATGTCTTGAAAGTTTAAGTATAACTTAACATAACTTGTTTTAAGCCTACACAGGAAACCCAGTATCCCTTTTAAGTACAATTTAAAATATGGTAGTGACATGTTTAGCAGCGTGACAATACTAGATTGCTCACAACAATTGGGAAATATTTCATTATGGGATAAGTATGCCCTAAGTTTTGTGAGCAGTATATTATTTAATCTTGGTTTATTTCAATATTTTACTGAATCAAATGATCTAGTATCTCCCTGCAGCATCCTGCTGTCTGTTGTATTAATGTCAATGCAAGTACCTATATCTGCACTGGAGAGATACAAACCAGTAAAATTAATTTAACATGAGGTCCCCAGACAAAACAATTGCATGTTTGTTCCTGCAGATAGAATTGCTTGAGAACAATCGGGCAAGAAGTACCCACAGGTTGTGAAATGGGATTAATTTGTGTTTGAGCATGCCAAAGGCCATAGTGTAAAGAAATTAGCGACATTTGTAGAAATCCCAGACTGAAGAAAAAAACTGGTTAAGTACAGAAAATATTAGTCAGAATTGTGGCTGACAGAAAAAACTGACCGACACGGACCACCAGTGTGTTTCACAGCTTGTGAATAAAAATTGCTTGGCTTGCAAGTTAACACGTGCTTAACAACCAATTTTTAAAACGCTACACAGGGAGCTGCATACATGAACATATGGAGCAAAGTGAACACTTATGCTCACAAAATACAAAAACTTAACCGTTCATGACAGGAAATTACCTGGTCGGATACATTTAGTGTCTGTCTGTATGTGAATGATGCTATGTGTCATGGTAATTGAAGATTTCGGGAAACCTTCAAATAAGGACTGCATGCAAGATGTCGTTCAAGCTGAAGGTTCAGTAATGTAAAGAGGGTGTTTTAATTAGGCAGAAATGCATCTTTTGCTTAAACAGAAATTGAACCACAATACCTGCATTGAGCTGCTGGGGTTAAGGTTAGGTCATTCGTATCCCTGTATTCCATGATGACAATTCTCATGTTCACAGTGCAAGTTTGACCGACTGGCATGAAGAACGCTTAGGAGCAGTTGCACCTCTGGACTGGCCCACAAAATGCTCAGATGTGAGTAATTTTGAAAATAAACTATACAATTATTTGATGTTAGTGTGGCTGAGTATTGATGTTGTCTAGTCTATGTCAAACCGAATCTCAGCTGTTCGTCTAGTGAGTTGATGTACTTAACCTGTTTTCAAACCCATCAGCTTTCACTGGTTTTCACCTTTCCAACAAAATTAATTACCTTTCGGCCTAAAATATAGTCCGTAAAGAATGAGTTTGCCAGCATTGGGGAGAACTTGCCTGGCTGGCACAGCCCTTCCTAATACTTCACAAGATACAGTTAGCCAAAATTATAACCAAATGCCTAACATTTTGTAGGTTTTCTTTATACCACCACCAAGGATCTGACCCCTCAACGCATGGACTCTACAAATCTAGTGGAAATTTCACACGACTGAAGTTTGCTGTGACTGCAAAGGGGCAGACAAACTACATAATGCAATTGTTTTTCATTCGTGTCCTTTTTAAGTGTCCAAAATCTTTTAACTGGGAGTTAACTATACTATTGGCACATAAATTATTCACTGAAAACTTGTCAATAGATGTAAAGCATCATGTTGGCTGGTATCAAGTTGGTATCTCAGTATCAGATTTCATCCACTTTCTCCTGGTGAGTGTCCAATGGTAACAGACTGAGAGGACTAGCTCAGACTTCTCTAACACCAGTTTCAAATGTTCCCAGGCCAACTGTGGGATATAATCCCTGGAGTTTCCATTCAGACGGACGTGCCTGGAACAGTTTTAGTGGAAGCGACCAGGGGACATCCTTGGGAGATGCCCAAACCATTTCTAGGAGCAGCAGTTCTACTCCTCCAGACTGAAACACTTCTCAAAGTTTTACAGAAAGTAAACCCAGCAATTCTGCACAGAAAGCATATTTTTAGTTACTGCTCATGACCATGGGTTATAGGCATGTAGATTGACAATGAGCTTCTCTCTGTATGACTAAGATCGTGCTTTTCCAATACAGAGGGGTACAAGGGACTGCAGAACTGCTCTCCTTTCCACCTCTCCTTAACAAGATCATTGAAGTCCACCACCTAGTGGCATCTGCTAGTATTAAATGCTTTCTTGCTTACTAAAATTAAATAATTACACCAAGCAGTCACACAAAAGAGCCAAGGTCTAGCTTACAAGACAGGGGGAAATTCCATCACAGGGCAGTTGGTCCCATTCAGCTAGCTTAACAGCTCTGTTTTACTAGGCATGCAGCTGTACTAACACGAATCATACACAAGTTGACAATTTGGCAAGTTAATTACTTGACATGTTTTTCTTTATTCAGTTATAGAATAAGAAAAATAACCATGTTTTATGTAACTAATTTCACCTGTGTTGATGTTATTTGTGCTGGACAGATGTACTAATTGACATGTTGAATTAAACTGAAAGATTATGCTCAACATGCAGTACTGTACAAAAGTCTTAGACATTGCCTATTTTTTCAGCTTATATTCTGCATTTTCTGCATGTGTAGTGGTCACTGCAATTTCTAATACTATTAAAAACTGTAGTCCATCTTCTTCTCTACATACTTTGTTAATTTTACACTGCTCTCTACTGGTCAGGACCCCCACAGATCAGGCATTTGGGTGGTGGATCATTCTCAGCAATGCACCGACACTGATGTGGTTTTGGTGTATTATTGTGTTTAGCTGGTACAATTAAATGAAGCGTAGCAGTGTTGCTGGCGTTTCCACCAATAGTCCAGTCAAATGTCCACCACCATCCTGTAGGCAGCATCCTGTGAGCACTGATGAAGGATTAGATGTCTGATTTTACATCCATGACATGGAGCAATAAGGTAAATGTCTCTAATAAAGTGGACAGTGAGCGAACAGTGTTTAAAACTTCAGCAGCAGTGCTGTGTCTAAACCAATTGTACAAGCACACCACACACTAAAATTAGTTTAAATAAAGAACAAGTAGTACAGTCAATTCAGGTTAATCGGATCACATCGGGACGAGATCGTTTTGGTCTTAATAACCGGCTGGTCCGATTAAACGAACATGCCCTATGTATTTAACCTTTATTGTGCAATTTACACGTATAGTGAGCGTACAAACAAGAACTACTCTTACTTACGAAGTTTTTCAAAACGATCTAAAACACAATGTATGTGTACTCAGCATGCTAAGTGTAAAAAACATATACTGTAAAAAAAAGTTCTTACTAAATTCCAGTCAACATTTGAAGAACGTATCCAGTGTTATCTGCTGCGCTTTTGCTGTGGCTAAGTGGCGACTTGTGGCCTTTTTTTGTAGTAAATGGAAATGTTAGGAAAAGATCTGTAGGCGGCAGTAGAGGGCTGGGGAGAAACTCAGGACTTTTCGCGTAGGGATGCCAGAGACGAAGAGTTTCTTCATGGATATTACATGCTGTACACGTTCTTTGGTCTGATTAAGCAGAATTTTGGTCCAAATAAGCGAATAACATAACACGTATATAATAGGATTTCTTTCGGTACTTTGAGATTTGGTCCGAATAAGCGGCTGATCCCATTAACCGGTGGTCCTATTAACTAGAGTCGACTGTATATAAACTGCCTATTCATTTTGCACAGTACCTGTAATGTATATCTAAAATTCCTGCATTTGTATTTAGAAAATTCAGTCATTCACAGTGTATTGCCACATGATGCAATAATTGAGTCATTATTAATCATTTATGCCATGCTTTATTTTCAGTCTCTGGATTTCTTTTTTCTGAAAGTACTTTATTACTCAATTCAGTAAACATCAGTAAGCATCTATACTTGCGTTTCTTCTACTTAATACTTTACACATTTTACTTTATTTAAAAAAATAACTGCATACTATAGTATAGGAGAAGTTGAATCTAAATCTACAGGCATTGATGACGTTTGGGATTGAACTCCACACACAAAACATCTGATTGTGAATGCCTATGGTAAAGTGATTCTGAAAAATAAGAAAAGTTAAAAAAGCTTAGCCTTGTTGCATTACAATTGTAGACCAAATTAGCTAGCCAACTTAATTTTGTTTACGTAAGCAGTCCAGTAAGTAAATATTTTAAGTTTATTTATGAATTCACTTAATGCAACAGATTTATTTAGTCGTCTTACCCTAAGATCACCAAAGATTTTCCAGCCATATATAATTTTATAACCAAGACAGTGTATCATGCGAGTTCTACTAGTGCATATTTTCATTGTGTTTTAGTCTTGTAGACCGATTTGAAAACAATAGCTGGTGTAATCTCTGTTTACTATATTCATACCATAACATATTTCCTGATTGTATTGAAAAGTAAGATTTCAGCTTTAAGTTTTGCATCAAACATCTTACTGTCCCGTGAAGTTTTACTTAATCACAAACGTTTGTATCAAGTACTCTATGTGGCTAAATATGTGCACACCCTTTCTAAATAGTGTTCTCTGTTTGTTTTGTCAGAGCTACTGCTAACAGGTTTATAATATGATGCAAACAGCCATGACATTTTCATACAAAAACAGTAGAATAGGTTAAAGTGAACACCTCAGTGACTTTCAATACCACACTCTCATAAGTGTTCCAAATAAGTCAGTGCCCTGCCCAACCCACGAGAAAAAGAACGATTTTGGCAACTTTGATGAAGACAACTGTTAGACAATGTAAGCAGTGAGCCAGAGCTTATTGTTTAACAACTATTAGTATCTGACCTCACAGTCAAAAGTAGACAAATTTCATACTTCTATGTTTTTAAAAGTAATTATTGAGTGTCCACAAACTTTTGGCTCTACAGTATATGTAAATCAACTGTGTGAGTGTGGTATAAAATTTTGATATCATAGCAATCAAGCTAGCAATCTATAAAGTTGTGTGAATTGAATAATTGCCTTCCAGTTTAATTTCTAAACTGAACCTGACAGAACTATTAAAACCTTTTTGAAATGAATGTCCAACAAATAACACCCTGTTTTAGAAACATAAATTATTCAAAATACATTATACATACTCTATATCCTCCTATTTGTAAAGAAAAAAATATTATACTATATTACACTGCTCACAAAATTATAGGATATTTCAAAATGAAATATGATGAAATATGATTCACAGAAAGACGGTCCCGAGTTCAGTACAAGGGTGGAGGGGCCAGGGTCTTTTCTGTGTGAAGTCTGCATGTGTTCCCCATGTCTGCGTGGGTTTACTCCAGGTACTCTGGTTTCCTCCCGCAGTCCAAAGACATGCATGTTAGGTTAACTGGTGTCTCTATAGTGACACTGTGTGTGTGTGTGTGTGTGTGTGTGTGTGTGTGTGTGTGCGGCCTACAATGAATTTCCACCCTCGTCTAGGGTTGTTCCTGCCCTGGCACCCAGTGTTGCCTGGTGGGCACCGCCTGGCCCGTGACCCTGTGTGGATTAAGTGGAAGATAATGAATGAATTAATATATTTATGTTTATTACATTTTATAATTTCTTTCAATATACACGAATGAGCATTTAATTTGTATTTTTGAGTTTTAAAAAAAAGTACAATATTTCAACTTTACTAGAGTAAAATCATTATAATAGGTCATTTTTTATAGGTCATATTTATCTTTATGTAAAGACTTTTCTGCCAACTCTTAAAACTCATATTAATGAATTCATAAATTATTTACTCTCATAAAGCATATACTCAACAGACATTTTGGTCAATTCAAAGGAATACTTTTTGTCAGAAGAAAGAAATAATGCCACAATTGTCAACAGGAGTCTGAACAACTGAGAACCTGATTTATAATGTTACAATGAATTCAGCCTAAACAGTAAAAGTGTCATGATTTCTGTTGTTGTTGAGATGACCGATTTTCACAAGTTCACAGTAATTGACTAAAATCTTTGCAGAATTAACAAGACACATCATTCTTTAAGTCCCATGGAAAGCTGGAGAAAGATAAATAAACAAAGGTGTACATGTATAACAATTGAATTTAGTGTGACAAGTGCAAGTAGCCTTTACTATAAATATTCATTTTGTATTGCTTGTGTGGCTATGATAATGTGACTATATATTTTTAGCTTTGTGGTAGTGCTTTATATGATAGTGAGTCATATCATTACATTTCTCCCTTTTTGTGCTATTAAACCGAACACAATTTGTAGCCAGGAATAAGAGTCTGTAAAGCTTTTTAGATATCATCCTTGTCCTTGGCACCATGTTTGAGAATGCGAGTGAACTCGGCATAGTTAAAGTTTCCTTTCTTGTCTATGGGAGCCTCTCGGAACAGCTCGTCCACCTCTTCATCGGTAAAGCGATCCCCCATTGTGGTCAAGAGCTCCCTCAGATGGTCTTCATGAATCACACCTGTGCCAGGTTGAGGAAGATTGTTAATGTGTTTGAAATTAGTTTAATAAATTCCTTATAATATTATTGAAAATACTGAACATCAAAATCAAAATTCAATACAAATGTCATGAAATGCTAAATTGTTAGCAGAATATGTTTCATGTAATTCATTAATCTGATTAAACAATAAGAGATACAATGTAGAATGAAATGTGGCTACAGTCAGTAACTAATATACAAAGTGCTCCTATATGGTAGCTGAACCTGATAAAATGACTTCATTCAAACCTTCTAGTCACGCTAATTAATTTACTTTTTAGTCTCTATATCCTCTTATTTGTAAAGAAAAAATATTATACTATATTATATGATACTATATTACACAGCTCAGGAAATTATGGGATACTTAATTATGAGATTTGTAATTTATGGGATATGTAAAAATGAAATATGATGTGAATTAGATGTGAATTAAAATTCTGTTGTATTTTCTTTACTTATACTTAAGTTATATAGGGATATATTATAATAGTAATTATACAGTTACATTTAACCAAAATTAATTCACAATTTTTTTCATTTAGGTAGCATTCATTTTTTACCTATCATTCTAAGATGGTTTACACAGTACACAGACACATTATACAAAGGTTGTTTGACTAACCAGAGCCCTCCTCATCGAAGCAGGCAAAGGCATTTCTGATCACATCCTCAGGGTCTGTTCCATTCAGACGCTCTCCAAACATAGTAAGGAACATAGTGAAGTTGATAGGACCTGGAGCCTCGCTCATCATGCCCTCCAGATATTCATCAGACGGGTTCTTACCTGTACACAGGTGTCAAATGCACAAGAGCAAGGCTTGTGTGAATCAGTGAATTAAACAGAAATATATCAGACATTCCAGATGAGATAAGTGTGGCTTATGTTGAATTTTTGGTTTTTGAATGCAAAGCAATTGATTTGTACGATAATGATGATAATGATTTTATTGTTTGTGGAGGGCAGGAAAAATTCTATAACAAACCAAAGCATTCAGTATAACTTCATTCCACCCATAATGTCTTACCTAAGGATGCCAGCATGTCATGCAGATCCTCCTTGTCAATGAATCCATCTCTGTTCTGGTCAATCATGTTGAAGGCTTCCTTGAATTCCTGAATCTGGGACTGATCAAACATGGCAAACACATTGGAAGTGGCTCTCTGTGGCCTCTTCTTAGTGGTTTTCCCCTTGGCTCGTTTGCTGGACATGATGGTGCCTAAGTGAGCCTGGAAAAAACGATTTACATAAAGTTGTAATTCAACACTGGGGCTTCTACTGGATATTATGGAAAAATGTCATTATCTATACATTTTGATGTCTAACTTTTTTTTCTTTGTTTCTGATTTATAACATGGTGAGAAAGGAAATATGAGGGTGGTGTCCTATCTTCATTTCAAATCATTAAACAGATGCTTCTGGGAAACGTCTCTCTTCTGTCTACTCCTATGCAGCAACGGCATAATGCAAAATCCAGAAAAGTCAATGTGCAACCACAAAACCTGCCCACATTTGTTAACAACATGCCTGTTACCACTTCAAGCATACAACCTGGCCAAGCTTCAGTTGTAAATTACTGTGTGTGTGTGTGTGTGTGTGTGTGTAGATGCAGGTAATCCATTAACCCTGTTTGATTTCACTTAAGCAGGGAAGCCTTTTTTCTCTCTCTTCCTTTTAACAGAGCCAGACCCAAAGCTCAGGTTTTCTGATGTTCATGATTCATTGTCTACTACTCTGTGCATTGTCCTGTGTAGATTATCATGCAAGGAGAACCTACAGTCCCAGCTCTGTCACAAAATGACCTCTGTGACTCAGAAATCCTCTGGCAAACTGGAAACTGAGGAATATACAGACCGGAACGCAAGCTGAGTGCTCACTACACCTTAGAAGCCAGTACATAGTCGAACAGTGATAAGACTTCTTGCGATCTCGAAACACAAGTTGAAAATCATTTCATCAGCTGTTGGATATGAACCTGGATAACTCAACAGTGCATGCCCCACCTCTGACCTGACAAAGTGTACCCCATGTGATTCAAGTCCAGACTTCTCTATGTAATCTCTTTCCTCTCCTAAGTGAGACTTCATTCCAGCCCAGGGACCATATTGAAGCTTTGCGTGACTACAATACCACCTCATCGAATCAACACAGAGTGTGTGATGTTCAGTACAACTGCAATACAATAAGCAAAACTACAATAAGCCCAGATATTAAGAGCAACACGGCTAGCATTTGTGCAATTGCAATTGTGCAAGTTCAGTTCATTCATTCAGTGTTCTACGGTTCGTTCCTCCATTGCACTCTGATGTCCTTGTTTTAAATTTAACCATGCCATATAGATCAGAGAGACAGCTGTGAGATAGCAATGACTCATGTAACACCATTATCTATGCACAAGATCTAAGAATAATACAATGGCTAGCACATTACGAATGATGTAGGTCATAACATTTTTGTTCTGATGAGCTCTGTAGCAGCTGTTAAATATGTTAAAAATACTCAACAACTGTCAATGCTCGTAGGCATTAAAGGAATATTTTTTTACTCAATCTACCAGGACAGGATGCGATCCTACCATGGATTTTACTTTCTCAAGACAACAATGCATAAGCCAATTAATCCTAAAGAAGATTTTTAACATATTTTTAACATTTTTTTAAATTCTCCTTCCAAAGGTATTTGCATTTGTAAATACAGTTCTAAGTAGGTATAACCTCCCATTTGAATTATGGGACTATGCTTTCAAAATTGAATGGACTCAGTGGTTAAGGTTCTGGACTACTAATTAAATGGTCGTGTCTTTAAATCGTGGGTCCCTGAGCATTACCTTTAACCACTGCTCAGATCATGTTCACTATGATCTGTAATAATAAGTTATTTACTATATTGCTCCAGTCTAGGAATATTTGGTCAAACTGCACTGAGCTTTATTAAGACCTATTGTATAAACATATAAAATGAATTGAACAATGCTATAAATCTAAATTTAATTAACTTATATTATATTATTATATTTTATATTATACTTATATTATTCCTCAATTTCTTATCTTAGTACATGGAATATTATACGATAACTTAATAATATATGATAAAAGCTTTCTTCTGCCACATTTTTGCACAGATGAGGTTGAAATGCTTAACTTCAAGTTTAAGATCATATTTTATGAGTGTGTGTTATAGTGACTGGAAATCAGATTTAGTCGTTTTAACTACTTATACTCTCTTATTAAACATAATCATTTTAATATGGCCCAAACTGGACAAGGCTTTCAGGAATAAAACATTTTCCTTATTAAATATTTACAAACAGTAAATATGTCAGGCTGTTTTTCTTTTTTTTTTTAATTTAAGCAAAAAGTTCCTTACTTTTCCAAAGTAAATATGAATAATGTATCCAAATTTCCCTGGTTAAGTCAGCCATTTAAGATGGCATTTAATGGTGGCATCATGACAGCTGTAATTACGAACTACCACTTGTAAGTGACTAATCACTGCAGGAATAGTAGCGCATCTGCTCACTTTAAATCAGACATACCCTTTGTTCGGTTTTACTATTGTCACATTGTCTGGAATATTTTCATTGCCATTACAAAAATTAACTCACATCATATGGTAAAAGGCAGCTAATTTGTGTTTGTATGTTTAAATCTGTAAAAATAAGACTCTTTACAACAGACACTGGAATCTCCAGACAAACCCAACTTATTTCATTAAAAAAAAATCATTTTGTATTATATTTAATTAGTTAATGTAGCAGTTTAGCTACTGTTTTAGTGAAGTGTTTCAGTTTTCAGTAGAATTGCAAATACCAGAACAGAATACTTAATGTCTGACTCCATCTGACACCAGGATAAAAGTGCTGGTATAGTGGATAAAGTAAGGACTATTGACCACAAGGTTGAGGGTTTAAGTCCCATTATTGACACCTGCTGGGTTAGAAGTTATTAATGTTTGGCACAATACTATAAACTTTAATATTGCCATTGATTTAGCCTTATTGCTCACCACTGCCCCAAACATTTCACAGAGTAAATAATTCATCAGTATATTTAAATGCTTAGTTTGGGAGAAAGATTTTTCAGCGCATTGAAAGTTACAAATCATATTACCATTTCTAATCTCAGTTTTTAAAATGTATATTATGCCACATATGTTCTTCCAAACAATCCCAAACAATCATATATTTATACTGCATGCATTGATTAAAAAAAAGCCATTTAGGAAATGACAGAGGCTCGACATTGCTGACTATCTCACACTACACGCAGAACATACTGCCATTCACTGTATTACTCATATGAACTATAAACAGTCCAAAGTGTTTTAAAAAACCCCTCTCTAACCTGATGCTTTCAAGCCCCATCTCATTCTCACCCCCCTGAACTGCATATGAAACTGGCCTTGGATCAGCTTAGACCACATAACTGGACATGCGTCAGCAACTCTATCTACATCCCACTGCCAACAACAGCACTACATAGCCCAGTCCAGGCAGTAAATGTCTTTTAAACTTACAAACAGAAACATAATAATGAATAAGAAAGAAAGACATGACTCACCTTGGCTTCAGGTGATGAAGGGAACTGTCCACTAGGCTTTGTCTGTGGTAGACAGGGAAGGAGGCAGATACTCTCACTGTAGAAAAGTTTGTTTAAAGCAACAGCTAAATACAACTCCTCCCATTTCACTCTTGTCCAATTAAGTGCCTTAGTTTTCCCATATGGGGCAGGACCCAAGCAGGGATATAGCCATATTAGGGAAAAGAATGTGCAGCTGTGGCCTACCTCTTGGCCTGAACTAACAGTGGGATACTCACAGGAATTGGGACAAAATGACAAAAAGAGATAAGGAAGGCTGCCTTATTTAGAGAAAAAGGCAGGGTTCTGTGTGAGTGGTTTACATGGTTCCATAGTTCCACAGTTTACATCACAGAGAAAATGGTGTATGTATAAGCGTTTAAAAAACGCTCCTTAAATAGACAGAGGAGCAATGTCTGTATAGAAATAATGCCTTCAAAATAATCTTCGTAAGACCTCATTATATCAATCCATCCAGCATTGACCAGCATGAACAAAATTGAACCAGCATGACTGGAAGGGCCAGCTTGAATCCTGCCTGAGTACTATAGTGATATTCAGATCTGTGTTTTACATGATATTTTTTGCATTTTAATATTTGTCAGTGTGATTGGCATTCAGTCTGGCTATAAAACTGCATTCAGTATACAAATGCGAACACTATATACAGTGAGGACTAGATCAAAATCATACAATGTCTAAATGTGTTGACATTATTTAATAACAGTGTTTTGCATTAGGCTAACCAGATATCACTTATTACAATTTAATGAGGCCTGTTTAAAGTTATGGAAGAAGTGTGTTTACCTAGGGAATAAACTGTTTCTGAGTGTTATTGGCATGTGCTGTAACTGATTCCAGGAACTTGGAAGTTGTACATAGCACTAAACAGTGTACTATTCAAATCCACTTCTTTTCTTCTTAAATTTCAGGATTGTGACACGATACAATCTTTGCTACAAGTTTGATTAGCCCTAACCAGCCTTTAACCTAACAAGTTAAGTACAGTCTCAGGCATTACAAAAACACAACAGATAATCATATAGAAAAGTGTCCAAGCTCTTGCACACACAAAGTTTTTTTTGTATTTTATTATCTCAGAAATATGGCAGAAGTGTGTCATGTTTACATTTCTTCCCTACTGTGACTGTGTCCACTTCTTTTCATTTGGATTTGTGAATTCAGCAAACCATGTACAGTTATTTTACATTTATGTCATTTAGCAGACGCACTTATCCAGAGCAACTTAAAAATGATCCATTCTTAAAATCCAAGCAATTGTGTATTCTGGGCCTTGTCCAAGGACCCAACGGTGGCAGCTTGGCAGAAGTGGGATTTAAACCCTGGACTTTCTGATGCATAGTCCAATACCTTAATCAGTTCATTACCAATTTAATCAAAATTGCTCAAATTGTGACTATAACTGTATATGCTTATCATAACTGCTCACTTTACCCCACCAGGTCATTTGTATATTTACAGTTAATACAGGTCTTCTTAATAAAGTACACTACACACAAGTAAACATGTTTCCCCCAGTGTGTTAATTAAATGTCTATGACATGCTCAAAATAAGACAGGGGGTAACATGGTGGCTTGGTGGGTAGCACAGCTTCTTCACAGCAAGAAAGTCCTGGATTCAATCCCAGGGTGGAGCAGCTTAGGTCCTTTCTGTGTGGAGTCTGCGTGTCCTCCCCGTGTCTGTGTGGGTTTACTCCAGTTTCCTCCCACAGTCAAAGGACATTCGCATTAGGTTAACTGATAACTCTAAATTGGCATTGACTTGTGTGTATATATATGACTAGTCTTGAGAGGAACTTGAGTATGTATATGACCTTGTTTGTGTTGCTAAGATGGCCACTGATGCCGATAGCGTCGTTAAAGAAGCCAAATAAGCAAACAATCAAAACAAGGCACAGATCAGGCATTAGAGAAACCTGTTTAAAAAGCACTTTTAAATGCTTTTATTTTGAGTGAGCGTTATTTCAAATGATAATGAGCCACTGGTAACCTCACCCTGATTTAGGGGGGTGGCATGGGTACGGCTAATACTGCTAACCTAATTTCACTGTACCCTAGAATGTGATGTGATTCATTTGAGAAATTGACTCCATTTACACTACTAACAAAAATATTAAATAAAAGGATATTTAATTAGTAATACAAATTTTTGTGAGCAGTACATTTTATGGTGGACTCCTAGTTCTTAGGGCCTTAGAATCATGGATTTCTCTTGAATGATTCCCATGCATAAAATTCTATACACACGTAAATCAAAGCCCAATGACGATGTCAATACAATGGGGAAACTGCACTTAGTAACTAGAAATAAACATTTGTAGCATTAATGCCACTACAATATTGCAACTACCTACATGGTTCGCCTAAGAGGTTATTTTAGCTCGCTTTAATTTGCTGAATGTAATATTTTACGAACAACAACCCCAGATTTTACAATTTGCGATTTGGTAACTACTAAAGATGCCCAAATGGATGTGCACAAGCACTGATCAAATGAATTTGACACGTGGTTTACTTTGGCTCTTGTTTGAGTGAGTGCGCCATCTAGTGGTCAGTATTACTTTATAAACACATCTTCATTAAAAACAATATGGTGGCGTTGCTGATTGGTTGGAGCTGTGATCGACGTGTCTCTCGATGCACTGAGGTGAAACGTAGCTCAGCGTCCGGAAGTTTGATCTGAACGTTTCTGCTAGAACTGTTTGGAAGGTAAGAACAAAAACAGCAATTATCATTATTTGGGCGGATTCACGGAAGGACGAAAACTGTACTTAACCTTACTTAAATGTAACTGAAATGTAGCATGAAGAGTGCATTTATATTTATTTTCTGATGCTATCTGTGTTTATATAAAGATGGTTTGTTGGACGTTTTAACGTTACAAGTAACTGTTTGGTGCGTGATGATTTTGGTGCACAGGCAACAGCCTGACAAACTTTAGACCCAAGTACAGTTTTAATTTCTCTTTGGACTTTTGTTTATGTAGTGCCAATATAAAAGTGCTATACTGGATCAAGAGATGTCTTTATTTCATTCATTACTCTGTAGTACTCTGTTCTACTTGTCGACATTCCAGTCTTTCTGAGTTTTAGCAAATATTTGCCCTTTCACCCTGTTCCCCTTCTCAAAGTGTGGTTTCTGGGCTGCTACCCATCCCAAAACACCATTCCTGATCAAGCTTCTTCAGAGTGTAGAAGGCTCAATTTGGCATTATTATTATTATTATTATTATTATTATTATTATTGTACTTGCCACTGTAGGCTGTTTAGGTTCTGCTTTTCAAAAAATAATAAAGAGATTGTACAACATCAAACAGTGGCATTTCTAATCTATTGCTGTAATGGTGCTCTATAGCTTTTGGACAGTACTTTATATATAACTACTGTAAATCCATAAACTCAAGACTCAAGCCTATAGGCATTTGATAAAGGGGAAGACCTGAATTTTATTCATTAGAATTTGAGTAAGAACGTCTGTGGTCAAGTTGATGAAACATATTGAGACTGTGGATTACTTGCTGTTTCCTTCCTGTTTCAGCTCTTCAGTAATGTTTTCAGTGGCTTAGCCAGTGATGGGAAAAGTTTTTGCCTTTATTAAATATTTTTACTGCGAAGGTGATGCTTCATTCTATGTGCATAACTTGTACTAAGTGAGTAAATATTGTTTTGAATACAATGTATAATGTTATACATTGTATATTGTTATAGATCCCAATAAGCATAATTAAGATACAAAATATTCTCTATTCTCTGCTAATCATCTCCTTTTTAGAATAGGGTTTGTTGAACTAAAACTTATTTTTGACCTTTTCTCACTAGATCTCATTTTTAGTTGTTTGACCCTAAAGCAATGGTTTACAAACTTTTTCTGTAGCGCACCTCTTTTGCTTCCAAACTCCACTGGAATATGAGCATTTATAAAAGCTGATAAATGAGCAATCAAAATATATGGAGAGAAGGAGCATGGATCCTACTTATGTGTTATTATTACACATTACATCATTTGTCCATCAGACTGTGCAATGCAATACTGCAACTGTTGGCAATATGTTTTTACAAGACTGGGTACTATAGCTCCCTTATTCGTGTAGTAACTAATATTTTCAGTTGAAAATATTAAATGTACAACAACCAGAAATACAAAATTCACAACTTGTAAACAAGTAAAATTTTGTGTTTCAGATAAGGTGA
Organism: Parotocinclus spilosoma; assembly: GCA_033117975.1. Taxonomy (NCBI): domain Eukaryota; kingdom Metazoa; phylum Chordata; class Actinopteri; order Siluriformes; family Loricariidae; genus Parotocinclus; species Parotocinclus spilosoma. Next base: position 17,644 of record JAVSBV010054068.1, read on the forward strand.
ACTGCAGGTTAGAAGAACTAACACTTTTTTTTAAATTGTATCATGCCATCATATCTTGGTGAGGCGTCATAAATAACTAGACAACACATCTTATGCAAAATCATTGTGTTTTGTAAGGATATGTTGATATATCATTTTTGAATATTGCAATCCTCAAATATCAAAATCAGAACCAGTCTTTGCTCCCTATGGATGAATACAGCAGTGAAATGTGTTCTTCCCCTAATGTACATCAATACAAAATCCTTATTGCAGCCAATCAAGATAAATCTGCATGAATGTCATGAATTTATTACTCTACCCTCCTTCATTGTGTGTGAGAGAATTTAGTCTAAAGAGCTAAATTATTTAGCTTTATGGCAATGTGGTGGAAGATGGCGGCTTGCATGTACAGGTTGTCGTTAATCCTATAGTAGCCCCTATAAAATCTTTTCTTAGCAAAGTCAAATTTATTTATTTTTGCACTTTTTACAGTGGAGCATTGCCTCAAAGCATCTTTACAATCTTATATTTTCTTAAAAGGCCAAATTGAGCAAGTGTAGGGCGGCAGTGGAAAGGAAAAATTCCCTGTATAAAGAAGGAAGAAACTTTGGGAGGACCAAGATTTAAAAAGGGACCCATCCTCCATGGGTGAGCTAGATGTTAGTTGTATAATTAAATAATAGAAAATAGAAAAGTCATAACATAAATCCTGCTGATTGTGTATTGCTATTTTAAATATTGACATTCAAACCTTTCCCACTTGGTGGTCACAGTATTGTTTTGGATATTAGAGCTGTGGTGTGAAATGTGTTACTGCATTGACATTTTACTAAACACTTAATCTGAATTCCAAAGTGTTATGCCTATTCCTTTATTTTGCAGTGTGCCCGTGATTTTTCACATGAAAATGGGCTCTTCCAAGTGTAAACCCACTAGGTTAAGTGAAAAGAATGGCTGAACCTATCACAAACTGCTGACTAAATGTCTGTTGCAGGTGTGTGTGTGTTGTGTGTGTGTTGTGTGTGTGTTGTGTGTGTGTTGTGTGTGTGTGTGTTGTGTGTGTGTTGTGTGTGTGTTGTGTGTGTGTTGTGTGTGTGTGTGTGTCTCACAACTGCTGAATGATTTTGTGAGCCATCACAGGAATTTCCCTGTATTTCTCAGCAGTGAAGGGACTCACTTTGCAGAAATAAATCAAAGTGTATTTGTGGACGTGGGAGAGAGTGTGAGCACTTGTGCTGTAAGGTGCTGCTGAGCGATTCAGTGTGCTTTACAGTGAGATAAGATTGTCACTTGTTATATTAAATCAATAAATCAGAGTATGGGAAAACTGCACTGCACGTTGCATTTTTTAGTTCAGACAACATTTTAATTTTAATTCTTCCATCTCTTATAAATCAGATTTCCAGCACTGCTGTCAGCTCAGAACTAGCTAAAACCACTGGGACCTTGGTACAGCCATCTACAATCTTGTCAAAAGTGGTCTTTGTGGAAGAGTAACTAAAAAGCTATGGATCAGAGGCAGAAATAAATTCAAATTCTATGCACCAGCACAAGGGCTGGAGTGGCAGCAGGTGCACTGGAATTACGGGGGAAAACTGAACATTTTTTACAGTAATGTTATAGTTTCTGTATTCAATTGTGAAGCTGTGTAAAGGTTATTTCTGCAAATGGAGTTGATTTATTTAATATCAACATTGAGCACAAATTGCTATTTTTTTACTATTTAAGTAAAAATTGTACTGTAGAGGTGCGGTCTGTGTATTCATTCAGCCAGTTTCTGCTTATACTACACACTCTCTCTCCCTGTCTCTCTGCTGCTTTGCTTTTATGGTGGATCCTCATAAGAAATAATGTAAATCCAATTAATCTGTTCCAGACACTCTGAAATGTTAACAAAAACTACATTACATCGAGAAGAACTATAGTTTTATATACAGAAAACAATGAGAATTAAATACAAATGCAGTTACAAAGTAATCACTCACTTTTATTATTAGAACTCGCACTCAATAAACGTTTCGGATGAACGCGCAAAACCCTCTCTGCTACTACACAGTGCAACAATGGGCAAAAAATGTCCTAATGCACAAAAGGGTTTATGTAACGAGAAGAACAGGAGAGATATAGATACCACATCAAACCATCAGTGAAATATGCTTGTGGTAGTATTTAAGTGCAGGAAGTTTTGCCCACTCTAGGTTTTGGCAAGGGTACTGTCATGGCCAAAAGTTTGGCACAAATTTTGGTTTTCATTCCCTGCCACGAAAATTCCCTATAAAATGACCTTCTAACATAATTTCAGGGGAGTTCTTATTAGCTCATGAGAAAAGGTTAACGAGGACAAGATGGCTTATATCACTCTGTCATGCTGATTAGAATAGTTTTCTTACTGTCATTGTCATTCTCCCTCTCAGTCCCAGACCATGAACTACGTGGGACAGTTGGCAGAGACTGTCTTCGTAACAGTAAAAGAGCTTTATCGTGGCCTTAACCCCGCTACACTTACTGGTGGAATTGATGTCATTGTTGTACGGCAACCAGATGGCAGTCTCCAGTGCTCACCTTTCCATGTGCGTTTTGGAAAACTGGGAGTTCTGCGCTCAAAGGAGAAAGTGGTATGGCACAGAGAATATGAACACCCTTTAAATAGACTAGTTTATAGCCTGGTGCTTTTGTAGATGTTTAGTTAATCTTTTTTTCCACTGCTATGCATTCCAATGCTATTCATAGGTGGATATTGAGATCAATGGGGAGCCAGTTGACCTGCACATGAAGCTCGGGGACAACGGAGAGGCATTCTTTGTGGAAGAGAATGAAAATTTGGGGGTATTGCCAAACTCGTTAACATTAAAAGCTTTCATGTTTCTCCACAGTAGGCCACAATAACTGTAGTATGTTTTATCTATCAGACAGCGGTCCCAGCTCATCTCTGCACTTCTCCAATCCCGATTGAGATTCTGGAGGTTTCTGAACTGGCTGATCCTCTGGTTAGCGCGACCTCATCATCTTCCAGCCGCAGGAAAAAACGGCGCAAGAAACGAGCGCGCTCCGATGCACACCTGAGAGAGGATGCCAACTCGTCATCAGAGGAGAGGGAAACTCCAGAGTCAGACATTGTTAAAGAGGAGTCTGTATCACCCATGTTAGCCAGGTTAGAGCTTTCATGCAACTGACTGTTCATAAATTACGGTACATGCCACATCTTTGTTTTCAATGACAGAATATACTGAGCGGTTTATTAGGTACAACTGTACAGCCTGATATTTATGTAATCAGCCTTTGGTGATATCAGTGCAATACATGAAAGCATGCATATACAGGGGTTAGACAATGAAACTGAAACACCTGGTTTTAGACAAAGGTTTGGCTATAGCGCACTGGCTGTGGAGCTCCTGACGGACTGTTCTGGTGAAAACAGGAGAGTTGAGGTGCACAATTCTGCCATGATTTGGGCAGCCGTGGTTTTATGTTTTTTTAGATACAATCCAGGTTAGCACCCAAACATCCCTTTCAGACAGCTTCCTCTTACGTCCACAGTTAATCCTGTTGGATGTGATTTGTCGTTCTTGGTGGTATGCTGACATTACCCTGGACAGGTAACATCACAAAGACTTGCTGTCTTGGTCACAGATGCACCAGCAATACGTGCACCAACAACTTGTCCTCTTTTAAACTGTGGTATGTCACCCATAATGTTGTGTGCATTGCGAAACTTTAGCGAAAACTGTGCTCTTACCCTGCTAATTGAACTTTTACACACTGCTCTTACTGGTGCAATGTGCAATTAATGAAGATTGGCCACCAAGCTGGTCCAATTTAGCCATGAAACCTCCCACACTAAAATGACAGGTGTTTCAGTTTTATTGTACAACCCCTGTAAGTTGTGCTGGTATAAGTTGATCAGACATAACAGTGCTGCTGGAGTGATTACAGACCTCAATATCACTGCTGGACTGAAAATAGCCTAGCAACCAAAAACGTTCAGAACACCAGAATAAACTTATAAACTGTAAATCTTTATTGGCAAAACTGAGCAGAAATTATAACTTTAAAACGATCTCTTTATAGTTTTCTTCTCTACTTAAATGCTGTATAATTTCTTTTCAAGAGAGTTAACCAGTTAGCTTAAATCAAACAATATATTTCCAGTCATTCATATGCAGACTTTCTCCAGTGAGTATGTCGTTTTAATTTTATTGTACATGTGCAAATTGTACTTTCACAAACTCTACTTTGGAAACTCAGAGCAGAAAAAGCCTCACCCTGTTGTGTTTTGTTGCTCAACATATGAGCGACTATCTCTGTCTCTACACGAATCCAGTCTTTAAAAATGAATGAATGTTTAAAGATTGTGTTGTCCTGTGGGCATCCTGACCATGTGGAAAACAGACAAGGTCTACCAAATCATGTAAAGAAATATATGTTAAGTCCAGGTGATAAAATAGACAGTAAGTGCAGATAAACTAAACCAGTTAATATGGAGAGTTCCTGAGAATTTTTTACCGGAACTACAAATGATGTTTCGTAACCATAACATAATCCTAACACTGACACCAGTCTTGGAAAAACATGAGCTACCCAATACCTACTCCCAGTTGCAGCCAGTCTGGCAATGCTCCATCAAGCATCTGTTTTTATTCCACAGTTACTCGTGTGCACTACTTTGGAGTCTTGCAAGCTGTCGGTTCTGTCATTGTGTGACAGTTTTTTTTCACAACAGATATGCTCTGTGCTGGCTCACTCAGTATAGCTTGACATCAACATGGTAGAATTGGGTAAATCATATGAGAATCACTATTTATCTAGTTATGAGAGGCCTCAGAGGAGTCCTAGTGATTTATAGACAGAGAAACATAAGCTGTGACTTGCCGGTGA
>JAVSBV010054069.1:0-10805 GCA_033117975.1 Parotocinclus spilosoma
ACACACACACACACACACACACACACACACACACACACACACACACACACACACACATATATATATATATATATACCCATGTCATTGTAATGAGGTAAATAGAGAATTCCTAATGCAAAAACTAAGTAACTAATAAAGAGCATAAATAAGAATGTTGTATGCACATTGGCACTTAAGTGTTAACGCTGACATCAGAGGAAATGCTGGAGAGAGAGTGGGCGGCCTGCAAAGGAAATGAGAACTTTTTTTCTCTCCGCAAATGTGTGCACAACTTTAGTGGTGACAAAAAGATGAAATAGAGATTTGAAACTTTTGTTATTTTTCTATCAAGGAAGGGATGTTGGTCTATTACCAACTATTTCTTTTTATCAACGTATTATCACCATGACCTAGAACAATGATGTGGTTACAAGAAAAGTTTACCGATCTACTGTTAACTGTTTACCTAAATAAAATATTATTTTACCACAAACAAATGTCATACCAGGTTTTATGCTTTTTAGATGACACTTTGTGAGTACTTAAAGCCACAGTGTCTGTGTACCTGCATACTACTTGCATTATAAGTAGTAGAACGTATGTATTTTGGCATGTTCCATTTTTATTTGGCATGTTTTTGTCTATTACCTAAACCTTTAGAATCTATGGAAGACTCAGCATTTTAGAGTTGCAGTAAGATTATCACATCTGTGCACAAGTGTGGGGGTGGATGTATGCACATACAGGATGGGTGTAAATGTAAGTATAAAGGACAGAAAGCAAAAGAATGTGTGATGATGAGGCTATGCTCTGACCACAATGATACTGTGTAACTCATAACTCACCTGACATTAAATACATGAACACAAATTGATTTAATACATTATTGCATTCTCCAAAGTTTACTTAATCATCTAAAAGAGGGTATTCTTTAAGCAACAATCCAATGCGGTAAAGAACTACAGAATTTTGTTCATCAAATTAATGAAGTTCTAGTTCAATTCGAATTTTAACGTATTAAGCTTTTAATACTTATATTGGTTTGAGTTCAGAGCCATCATAAGTGGAATATATGTAATTTTCAGTTTCTTTTGATAATTTTATTTAATGTAAATAATCAACTAGAGCAAGGTTTTTCAACTGCTAGACCATGGACCACGAGTCAGCTGCAAAAGACCCTCTAGTGGGGCCATTCCGAGCGGGAAAGTAGTAGCTCATAATGGACACCCAAAGCAATTTAATACATAAAATGGCTTTTTGTGATGCACCAAATTAATATTCTAAAAGAACACACACTAATTGATTTAACTGGTACATCTTATAATTGACATTCCTTCAGTTAGCATTTTTTCGGATTTTAGACTTTCACACTCCTTTTCTGAGACTGCTAGAGCAGTTTGAATCTAAACCAAGACCAGGACGCAATGATTTCGGAAAAAGACCAAGACTGGGAGTGGCAGAGACCAAGACAAGACAACAATTCTTTTCAGCAATAAAATAATAAAATGGAGAAAATGTAATAATTTAAAAAGTTTGTAATTCCCTTAATCTTCCACCTTACTCAAAAACCCACTGTGGTTAAGGTTGCATGTACCTATAATTTTACTGATCTGTCTCTATAGCTTCTTTGCTGAACATTAACCTGACATGCTGACATGACCTTTCCATAGGCTGTTGTTTATGTGTCATGTTTTTAGCACTGTATACAGCAGGGAAGGAAGGAAAGGAAGGGAAGAGAAGGAAAGGGAATATTATTAATTCTTGTGTCAATTTCATGTTGCTCCACACTAGACACCTCTACACAAATTGTACAATGCATTTTTGCATTACTTATGGTAGCCTGTACTTGTGCATCACCTGGGAAATTCAAACATTTATTAGCAGGAGCATTTTATATATTGCTTTAAGTTTACACATTTACCCTTGATGGATGACTACTAAATCTGTCTTATACAGAGTGGTCTGGAAGGGGAAACCTAAAATAAGACTGAAGACATGATTGTCAAACAAAGGAAATGATGCTGTCACAACTGAGATCTCTCTTCCTGTAGCTTTTTTTATCTTTATCATGATAACTCCAAGGAACTTGGTTGAGTCAATGTGTCACAGTTGCACATCCATTACAGATGACTTTTTAAAAACATGTAGCACTGCATTTGGTGTGGCTCTGAATGTGTCACTCAGGAAATGGCCCAACAGAAATTGTGGCTTGTGAATATGCAGCAGTGAAATACTCTAGCTCACCAGCAGGCACCTGGGTAATGGGTAATATACAAAAACTATTGGATGTGCTTGAGGTAAGGGATGACAGGCAACATTGTGACAGGTTATGGCTCCTATGCAGTCATGTGAAGGACTGGTTGTCCTATAGTGGGAACCCCAGATATGTGTCAGAACCCCTGCAAACATGACAAAAAAGGCCAGGATAAAGCATTTTTTTTCCAAATTAAGGTGGATTCAATTTTAATTTTCTACTTGATCCTAAACATGGACATGGATAGTTTAATTTCTAACATAAAATTTCAATTGGTGTGTGTATTGGACAGTCTACGTCGCTGAACTGTGTACCTGGCTGCATGTGAAGCTTTTGTTTTTATTACAGTGTGAACTGGTAGATTAAATCAACAACAGCAAAATGAAATAATGTATATGCCTGGTGCTAATTGCTTCGGCATATTCCCATTAGATCCATGCTGCTAACTAGCAATTGACTGCATGCTGAAGTGTATGTACACATGCACACACTCTTAATTTGTCTTAATTTGGACCATTCCCTGCGGTCCTCCTCTAAGTCCACACTCAGCAGCGTGCAACCTGTTGATCATATGTGCTTTTGTTCGTATCAATCTTATGTAATGTTATGATGGAGCAGCAGTTTGTACTTCTGTGTGGAGATTGCTAGTTGACCCCATGTTTATTTTTTGTTTATTGAACATTGCCTCAGCATCAGTTGCCATTTCAGCAACAAACAACAGGTTACATCAAGACTAGTTATATATGTACATTTTAGACAGGCCAATTTAGAATAATCAGTTAACCAAGCACATGTCTTTGGACTGGGGAAGGAAACCAAAGTACCCGGAGTAAACCCACACAGATGCAGGGAGGACATGCAAACTCCACACAGAAAGGAAATAACAGAAATAAAACTTAAACACATTTTAAGATTTTGGGGCATTTTGAATCGATTCAGAATCGCCAGGACTAGGAATCGCGATCCTTTAAAGAATCCATTTTTTCAGCACCCCTCGGTGCTACCCACTGGACCACTTGATTGTTTTGGGTTTTTTTCTCTTTTTCATTGAATTCAACATCTTCCAAGTGGTGCAGCCCCAGAGATAGAGCTATTAGACACTCACTGAAGCTTTTGCATCTCTGTGTCGATTGTGCAAATCACCCTCTGTTAATCCGTTACCTCAAATGAATGCGCATTGGATAAATGGCTTCAAATGCATAATTTGAGGCATGCCTGCTCATGCAGGCTTTACTGCAGATTTCTTGTAATTTGCACAGAAATTAATCTTGTAATTTATTGGACAGTATGCTTATTTTGTCCTGCTCTGAATCATGGTTTCTTTTCTAATTAGTTATAGACCTTTCTGTCTTCTCTGACCTCAGGAACATGACATATTTCTTAATCTTGTTTAAATCCTAAAAGACAGTTTATTTACAGTGTTTGCAATTTACAAGATTAAAGTTGCAGCTCTCTGCAGCTCCATTGAAGGGATATACAGTATCTCACAAAAGTAATTATATCCCTCACATTTTGGTAAATATTTTATTATATCTTTTCATGGGACAACACTAAATACATGACACTTTAATAAAAAAAAACTAATTGCGTGTCATTTTATCTTTACTTTGTAAAGTAATCAGTCTACAGCTTGTGTAACAGTGTAAATTTGCTGTGACCTCAAAATAGCTTAACACGCAGGCATTAATGTCTGAAGCGCTGGCATAATGTGGAATTTTCAAATTGGTAAAATGGTCAAATTGTGTCACTATTTGTGTGGCCACCATTATTTTCCATCACTGCCTCAACTCTCTTGGTCATGGAGTTTACTAGAGCTTTAAAGGTTGCCACTGGAATCCTCTTCCACTCCTCCATGACAAAATCACAGAGCTGGTGGATGTTAGAGACCTTGCACTCCTCTGCAGATCAAAAGAGTTTGAGGTTGGAGACTTGCTAGATCTTTACCCTCTATAGCAAGGTAGAGGTCGTATTGGAGGTGTGTTTGGGATCGTTATCATGTTGGAATTATGCCCTGTTTCAGAAGGAAGGGCATCATGATCTGTTTCAGCTTGCCACAGTACATGTTGGCATTTATGGTTCCCTCAATGAACCGTAGCGCCCCACAGCCAGCAGCACTTAAACAGTCAAAAGCCATGATATTTAGACCACCATGCTTGACTGTAGGCAACACACACTCGTCCTTGTATTCCTCATCTGGTTGCCGCCATACACATTTGACACCATTTGAACCAATTACTTTATCTTTGTCTCATCAGACCACAAGACATGGGTAATAAACTAGTAATCCATGCATTTAGTCTATTTGTCTTCAGCAAACTGTTTGTGGGCTTTCTTGTGCATTATCTTTAGAAGAAGCTTCCTTCTGGGATGACAGCCATGCAGACCAATTTGATACAGTGTGTCGTGTATGGTCTGAGTACTGACAGACTGACTCCCCACCACTTTACCCTCTGATGCAATACTGGCAGCACTATTATGTTTATTTTCAAAAGCCAACCTTTGAATATGAAGCTGAGCACGTGCACTCAACTTCTTTGGTAGACCATGGTGAGGCCTGTTCTGAGTGGACCCTGTTCTGTTAAACAGCTGTATGGTCTAAACCATCTTTATGTAGAGTAAGAGTTATTTTTTTCAGATCCTCGAAGAGTTCTTTGCCATGATGTGCCATGTTGAACTTCCAGTAACCAGTATGAGAGCGTGTAAGAGCAATAACACCAAATGCATCGCACCTTTTCCCCATTCACATCTGAAACCTTGTAACACTAACGAGTCACATGATACCAGAGAGGGAAAATGGCTAATTATGCACAATTTGACCATTTTCATTTAAGGGTGTACTCACTTTTGTTGCCAGCAGTTTAGACATTAACGGCTGTGTGTTCAGTTATTTTAAGGGAACAACAAATTGACACTGTTATGCAAGCTGACTGATTACTCTACATTATATTAATGTGTCATATCTTCAGTGCTGTCCCATAAAAAGATATACCAACGTATGTACAAAATGGAAGGGGTGTACTCACTTTTGTGAGATACTGTAAGTATTCCTATGCTATGGCTGGCTTGTAAAAAATAGTGATTAAACAGTATGTCAAGATATGAGGTTTCCCATTTTTTAACCATTAGTCACTAATGATTGGTGACCTCTCTGGGTTTGATTCACTTGTTCCTGTGCTGCAAATTAGGTTCCAGAATCCCCTGTGAATTGGATTAAGCCTGTATACAAAAGGAGTGAGTAATACATTAGCATGATAAGGGCATTTTATTTAGTTAATTATGCATTTCATGCATGCATATGTTTAGATCTGATTTTTTTGTTTCATAAATCTGTGATTCCATCTGTGTGCTCCACATTGGTGAAATAATAGGGTCATTGAAGAAATGACAAAATATTACTAAAAATATTACTGCAACACCTGCTACTCTTAACAAAATCCTCTCTACCCCACACCCACTCATACAGTGAGGTCTAACTAATAAATGTTAGTGTGCATCAACTAAAACATTGAAACTCTAAATAACTGCTCCGTATCAATGTTTAGGTATTTGTCATGTGTCAAATTAACATCCATATGAATGCCTGGACCCAGGGATCCGCTGTAGAACATTACCCAGAGCATCATACTACCATCTTCCATTGCTCTGAGGTCCAGTTTTGACACTTGAACGCCAATTATATGTGCCTTCTAGAGTGTACAGTAGATGATGACCTTATGATGGTGTGTCCGGACTTCGAATAGATAGCTCCATACACAGCAGGGGGCACTGCAATCTGTGAGACACAGTAGCTCTTATGTCCATTCGAACCAGATTAAATGTAATTCATTGCTCTTGTACAGAAGTAAGACTTTTACTCTTTTTTACTCCTTTTACTCTGTAAACTGACTATTCTCTTACTGTGTAATATATCCTAATGCTTAACATGTGCTGTTGTAATGAGATAATCACCTTATTTGTTATTCATTCTGTGCATGCTTTTAATGGTTTGGCTGATCAGTATAATTAAGAGGTGCACAGATAATAATGTAGCAAAATGCCAAGCATTCATTCCCTTCACTGAATGTAATTAGTCCGTCTGGACTACACTACACACAAAATTTAGGGGATATTTCAAAATGAATATGAAGCGATAAAAAAAGGCAATTGGTTTTATTTCAATAAACAAGATCATGGGCAGCACGGTGGCTCAGTGGGTACCACTGTTACCTCACAGCGAGAAGGTCCCAGGTTCAATCTCATGGGAAGCAAGTTTACTCTTGGTACTCCAGTTTCCTCCCACAGTCCAAAGACATGCATGTTAGGTTAATTGGTTTCTCTAAATTGGCCCTGAACGTGTGTGTGTGTCCTATGATGGATTAGTACCCTGTCTAGGGTTGTTTCTGCCCTTGTGCCCTGATTTGCCGGGTGGGCACCAGTTGGACCTGGACCCCCTGTGGATTAAGCGGAAGATAGTGAATGGATAAACAAGATAATCTGAAAATCAAATGAAAGTCAAAGACAGTTTTTCGATTATGCAAATGAAATGCAAACTCAATTATTGTGATTGAGTAACAAGTGACATATTCATGAGGTGAACAGAAGCATATCAAACTGGACAAGAGTGTCGCACGTTGACTGTTCCGTAGGGTGTATGGTCACCCAAGCCTGTCACTACACAGAGATGGGGCATGAACAGGACCAGATTGTCCAGGAGTTCTTGTGGGATCCTCTTCGTATTCATTTTGAAATATCCCCTAATTTTTTTTTTTAGCAGTGTAAATAATAATCATGCACAGTAATTTTGTCTTACATCTGCACCTTTACACACTGATGCTTCAAGTGTGAGTCCATCTTCTGGATAACAGATTTTTGTACAGTAATATGTGGTGCAGCACACATGGACTACCAGCTTGGTTATTCATTCATTATTCATAATGTTGGCTCAGTGTTGATGCTGACACCAATCAAAGAGGACAGCGATGAAAATAAAAGCAAGACAGGATAAGCACATTGTTTTTTGAGGCAGAGGGGGAAATCCCAGAGACAGAGGGGAACTTGTTTTCTTTTTTGGTTATCTTACAGCGTATGCCGATAATAAACCTTGTTTTCGTCATTGTTATTCTGTCAAAACACTGACGCTTTTTGTATACGCTGGTTTAGACAGTGACACAGTGCCTTGCACATTTACATAATTGACCATCACCCTTTTGCACCTTGTGGTTTCACACTTCAATGTTTTATGCCTCTTATCTTAACTCTCTATCTTAATTGTTGTAACTACATTAAATATAAGCAAGGAAAATGATTAGTTGAGGTTTAACTGTGACTAATTGGTGTGATGAATGTGATTTTTTTGTTTTGTGTTGCCTGACACATCTAATGTCTAATAATGTGACCAGTAAATGTACATTAAAAACTGCATTGCCACTGTAATTGGTCTGCCCAAACAACATGCAGCCACCAACGACATGCTTATGGTAGGTGTTCTTAATAATGTGGACAGTGAGTAGTGGCCTCACTCACACAACACTTAATTAGAAACACATGTACACCTACTCAGTCATGCAGTTATACTGTATAATCAGCTAATTGTTTGGTGCAAAGTGCAATGTATACATCTTGCAGCCAGTTGCCATGTGCTGTTCAAATCAACAATCAAACAACAGGGAAAATGTGTTCTCTGTGATTTTGACCATGGCAGTGTAATTTAAGTATTTCTCTATAACTAGTGATATGATAATAAACCTTCAGATGAATATGCTACAACATGGCGGCGCTGCAAATGTTTACTATACGGTTCCTAATGAAGTGTTTGGTGAGTTTGTATCTCACCACAGAACAGCACAGCTTATGCCATCTGATTAAGAGAAATGTATCATATTTCTTACATGGCTAAATTTAAACGTTACATACAAAAGGGCAAGTCAAACAATAACAGCAAAAATCCGAACAAGAAGCCTGCTTTTGATCATAGAAGCAGGGGAGGAGCATCTTAGCTATTTTTGTCCTTTTGTCTGCTCCATAAACTAACTAGTAGAGTTCTCGGAAGTGTAGCTCAACTCTCACTATAACTGTGAAAGTTAACTCATCAACTGAAGCCTTATTTTTTTAACATGTAAGTGCTGTTTACAAGATCCTCTGATATTTGTGGAAATTGATTATTTTAAATATAGATATAACTCAGACATTCCAGTGTGGGGATCTGCACGTTTTATACATTTTAAACAACAACCACCATATTGTCAACTCTCATAGGCCTCTCAATATGTGTTAGCTGTTCTGGTTTTCCTGTGTGAGCCGAACTCATATTATACTATATTAAACTTTGTCTGAAAGTGAAGGGTTTATGCTGCATTTTTGCTTTTGAGGTTTATATAACTGACATGCATATTTTCAGTGTTATAGACCGCTCAGCCTAAGCATTAAAACCACCATTTGATTGAAGTCTGGGGACTTTGGAGGCCAAGTCAACACATTGAACCCTTTGCCATGTTGCTCCAACCATTTCTGAACATTTCTTGCCATGTGGCTGGGCACATCACTGCCATTACAGAATACCATTGCCATGAAGGGAGTGCTTGGTCTGCATTGTTGTTTATTTAGGTTGTAACATCCACATAAATGCCAGGACCCAAGTCCTCACACCAAAACATTGCCCAGAGCATCACACTGTCAATGTTACTCACTTCACATACCAGTGGTTATTCTGTGTAAGGACATGGGTGGCTCTGGTTCAAATCCAGGTTGTGCTATGACTCCATTGTCCAGCAGATGATCATGGCTCTGAACCTACAATCTCTAATGTAAATTGTTCTAGATTATAATCTCTAATAAAGTTTGTAAAAGCGTAAAATTATTACCCCATAATTTAATCCTGCTTTTCTTTGAACATGATTGCTGTTTAGCACTCTGCAGACACATATACTAATACGGCATCTCATATTTTAGCCCTCTACTATGGTGACCCTAATTCAAGTCCTGCCAGTCCCTTCTGTTTGGATTGGTTGTCACGCTGCCACACTGGTATGTTTAAACTAGGGAAGGCCTTCTATGTGGATTCTGTGGATGAGCTCCGTGCAAGCCCACGGGAACAGTAGTATTAATGAAAAACTTACTAATGTACTAAGTTAATTTTACCTACATCCACAGCTAATAACAATACACGCAAATATATGGCTTGGTTTTAGAAAATTGTAGGATGAGTACAGAATAAAATGTTATGAGTATGTCAGTGCCACTATACACTCTAATGTGGATTCTTTTCACTGACAATATGATACAAAGTACAAGTACAAAAAATGTATTGTTCTTTTTGTTGGTGTTGTTTTTTTTTTAAATATAAGCCTGTGAATTACCAGTAAACCAAGTACAGACACATATATATATATATATACGTATATACATATGTACATATGTATATACGTATATATATATATATATATATATCGACAGATAATGTAAGGGTGGAAAATCTGATTTTATGGTTTCATACAACAGAGTTATGCTGTATGCTCACCATCTACTAAATTATCTTCTCTTACCATCCACTTTTGTATGCATTGGGAATTTTATTAGGTTCACATTGTAGTGGCAGTCGCTGACTTGACACTGAAATGAAATTTAAGTTCAGTACTAAAATTACTAAGAATTATTTACAGTACCTTATTAAATATATTCCACAAACAATTTAGGCAGTTCTTAAGGTAAAGGGTGTCAGTCAGATATCAAGCTGTTTTTGTATACTATTGTAAAATGTTTTTTAGTCAAACATTATTGAGGTTTAAGCTTAGTGTAAGCAACACAAAAAAGTTACTCGTGAACACATACCGTTATTACCATTTACACATAAAATGATAAAAAATACAAAATGTACTCTACTACTTTGTTTGGTAGTTACAATTGTAATGCTACATGCTAATTTTCCAAAATTTGGACATGTTTACCAGGGCTCCACAGTGTGAGCATTTGCTGGCATTCTCACCTTCTTTTAAAAAGTTACTGCCCGCTTTAAGCAACTGTTCATTGGGCCTGTCTAATTACCTAGTGAGTGCCCTTGCTGCCTACTTCCTAGGTAGGACATTCTCTATATGCAAAGCTTTTTAATCAACAATACAACCCACCTACAGAGTAACTGAATGCGTCACTTATTGTTCATGTCCTCTGCACGCAGACAGTGTTACATGTACTTCAACATTTAACCAAAATACTAGTAAAGTTTTACAGGTCTCGATTGCAGACTGTCGTTTTATTAAAATATTTCTTTAAGGCTTATTTGTGGAGGAACATCGAAACACTCAATTATTTTGATGAAATGTGATAAGATGAACAGATAAAATGTATCACAAAAGCTGTATGTTATCTGTGGCTAGCACATTTAGCTAGTACATAAATTAAGAGATTAAGCCTAGTAAGAGTCAAAGTATTAATATATGAAACTTATAAAAAGTACACTTAGATACTTACATATTTAACACCTGAGACACAGAACAAACGGTGTAATGCAATTCCATAATTTGATTTATTTTTTGCATTGCTAAACAAAACTTTTATTCATGTGTATTCTGAGGGAATAATGTATATAATATATATATAC
>JAVSBV010054080.1:0-10805 GCA_033117975.1 Parotocinclus spilosoma
CCTTGCAATAAACATAGTTTATGTTTATAGCCACTTTTCGTGTTGTTTTAATCTGGATAAAAGATCCGTCGTTAAAAGCCCCTGTTGTTTGTTTAGCATTGACAATTTCCATTAAAGGAAAGGTTAAACAAAAATATGTTTCTGTATTAACTTGTGTAATTCAAGTCAACTGCCTAAATTTGCAGAAGCACCAGGAGCTGGAGGTTTGAAATTTAACATCCCAAAACGCCCATACGTGATGACCAATCAGAACTTTGCCACTAGTGAGCAGGAGCCGGGAGTGGCTACTTCTACTGCAATCACCGCCACATCTGCCATGTCTTCAGCAGCAACAGTGACATCAGCTGGAAATGCAGGGTAAGTTGTTTTCTTTTTCCCTGATTTAGCCTATTCACAAGTTATTAGCACCATCTTGTCTGTAACAGTAAACTTATGCAGTTTTATACAGTTCTTTATGCATACTGTTATCAAGTTAAGCTTGTTTATCTCATGCTGAGGATGTTAGTGACATTTTATTTTTTAATGAGGGATGACCAAATGCATTGCAAATGGCATGTAAGCAAAAGCTTCTACAAGCAGTAATATTAAATGATGCGGCAATATTATTTAATTATGGTCCATAATTGTCCATTGTTGCTTCCTATGTGCACCAGAAGTGGAATAGATTTTGTGCTGCTATCGCCGTTTAGTCACTCAGTCTCTGTAATCAGTCCAGAAATCCCATCACATTGTTCAGAATCATTCGATATTCACTAATGGTATCGCTTAAGTCGAGTCCCAACAACACAACCTGTTTAAATTGTTCTTCAGCTTGTGAACTGTGTGTGTATTTGTAGGCCTCAAGACTGGCCCCAGACAATGAAAGAATATGTGCAGCGCTGCTTCACAGCCTGTGAGACTGAGGAAGACAAGGATCGTACAGAGAAGGTGCTAAAGGAGATTCTGCAAAGCAGGCTTCAAGACGGTTCCGCATTCACTATTGACTGGACTAGAGAACCACTGCCAGAGTGAGTTAAAAGTCTCTGTCATGGTACCATTCAAGTTATTTATTTCTCTATTCAGAAACTTAACTTGGCCTACTCTTTCTTCTTAACTTGTATATTTTACTGGAATAAATCTGTACACCGTCATTCTTCAGGGTCAAATCTAGACCATCCCGTTGGGAAGTGCCTCCTCAGCGCCCTCAGGAGAACACATCTGGTCGAGGGGGACCAGCTCGAGGCAGGGGTGGTGCTCGGGTTGGAACCTACAGAAATGTCTTTGCTCAAAGAAGCTCCTCCTCAAGCTCATCCCGCTCCTCTTCTCGCTCACCTTCCCCACACAGTAGGCACAGAGACAGGAGCAGGCACCGCCGCAGGTAACCAGCTATATGCAAACCCAATCTCTCTTTTTTTTAACAATGCCTGGAATGGTACTGGTGATTGACTTGTTTGGTAAATGCTGTAAATGTAATGTATGGTGGGGTGTTCTCCAGTGACTCAGGCTCCCAGTCTGACAGTAGCATGTCCAGCGATCTTCGACCTTTATCCAGGAGACAGCAGCAACGAGCCGGAAGAGGCCGTGGGGAAGAAAGAGAGAGGGGAAAAGGTGCAGCTGGAGAGAGAGGCAGAGGAAGAGGAGGAAAAGCAAACCGAGGGCGGAGGTGATGTTTCAGACTAGATTTTTTTTATGACTGACTTAGAAAAAAGTTTAATACAGTGGGGACAAACTTGTGTGTTCTATTCATTTCCGTGTCGGCTTTCTTAATGTTCTCTTTCCTCTTACAGCATAAATTCATGCATTGCTCAGGTGTTCTCTGTAAATTGACCTGTGCGTGCGTTAGCGACCACATTTGTAACCTTGTTCCTCTCCCGATTATAGCCCTGATGTGATGCTAAATAAGGGTTGTGCGATCTTAACAAAAATATCTTGACATTTTTTAGGGATTTTGTCAAGAACGGTAATTGTGTGGTACTTCCAGTGTATTTAGTTGTTGGAACCCATCTCTCTCACCTGACTGAATTGCACTGAATTGTTTTTTGTGATGTAATTGGTGACAGCTTGTCTTCATCTGTTGCTTTTCTTGCCTTAGGGTGCTTTTTTTATGCACTAGTGACTAGTGTAGCTTATCATAATCCTAGCCATATCCTGCTAGGCTTATGTTTCCCACATTGGATTTAGCCTTTTTGTTGTCTCTCGAACTTTTGATAGTGATGACGTAAATGATTTCATCCACCAGGGCAGATGGGTACCTCCTTACAGACATAATTATTTTTGCACTAATACTGGGCATTTAGTAAACTCATAAAATGCATTAGTAGGAACTGATAAGTGGAATTAAAATTGTTTTTAGAGGTACTTTAATTTGGAATGTGACACTTGAGGTGTGTTAGATACAGATGCAGATGCTTGATTTTATTTTCCCAATAAAGAGGAAAATTAGAGTACTTGTAAAAATCTATCACCGCATGATTCCAACCCAGCTTTAATGTTTATTTCTCAGGAATCAAGATGAACCAGGTGGTGGTATCGGGAAAAAACGTAAGGGAGGCACAGCAGGCCTAGACTTCCACGACCCAAACCGTGAGGCAAAGAAGCAGAGTCGAGCAGCACGATTCCTTACCAAGCGCACTGAGCCACTTGTACTGAATATAAACGCAATCGAACTTCCAAATGGTTCCCAGGAGGGTCTCAGCTGGGACGATTGCCCTATCGTTGGTACCTGCCAGGACATTACCAAAATCTACCTGCGACTGACTTGTGCCCCTGACCCGTCCACTGTCAGACCGGTGTCTGTAAGTTAATTTTAAGTTGGTTGACCAGGCTGTGCCTTGACTAGATAATCAGTAGCTGCTCAACACAGCCTTTTTATGGGGAACACTTATGTACAATATATAGTACTGTGCAAGTTTTGGGTCGCCATTAGATTACATATAGCATGACCATATATAATTATTTCTTGTTAGATTATTAGACTACCAGCAGAAAATACTTTTTTCTGTAAAAGTTTACTTGATGAGTAAGTGTATATGTATTTTAGATATTACGAAAGTCTCTGACTGCAGTGAAGGCACACTGGAAGGCCAATCATGATTACCCGTATGCCTGTGAACAGATGAAGTCGATACGACAAGACCTTACTGTGAGTAAAAGAATAAGAACAGTCCCAACAAGCAGCAATCAGCTGTTCTCTCTCAGGTTCTATTATTATTCTGCTTTTATATTCACCTTTTAGGTTCAAGGTGTGCGAACAGACTTCACAGTGGAGGTCTATGAGACTCATGCACGTATTGCCCTGGAGAAGGTACCACCCCTTTCCTACTAAAGTCAAATGATCTGACACGTGTTGTACCTTCTTGGTAGAATTGTACTTGAATTCATTGTGTGCTGTCACTGTTTCTTAGGGTGACCATGAGGAGTTTAACCAATGTCAGACGCAGCTGAAAGCACTTTACAAAGAGTGCCCATCGAGCAACGTGGGAGAGTTTACTGCCTATAGACTTCTTTACTATATCTTCACCAAGAATTCTGGAGGTACTGCAGCTTTTTGAGTTCATCCTTCTTCCCCATTTCTCCACTTTTACATTGTTTCTGCTTCACACTTTCTCATATTTCATGTGCAAAATCTATCTTAGTTGTAGAGGGTGTGTTTGGATGCGCTCTTAATATGTCACAGTTATGTAGCACCTTTCCCAAACCTATGGTCACTTTTCAATTTTGGGGGAAGGGGAAAGTGGGTGAATACTGGCTAAGTGAAGGGATTTAGAGATTTGATGGAAGAATGGAAAGTAGGTAAAGATTCCCAAAAGAAGTTTTACTTTCAGGAATAGCCATTGGTACTAAAAGCAACGTTAAATGAAACGCATAAACAAGCAAATCAAACATAATCGTAGTCTCAAAGCCTTTTATGCTACTGTAAGGTGAATGAGTGTTTTCACAAGGAAACTGCATGCAAAGGATGTAAAGATCCATCAGGGGTAACACTGAAACAAGTGGAACACTAACATTCGAAGCCTAAACCGTTATACACATTTCTCACTATAGGAAAATCCCAACACCTTGATTCTTCAGTTACTGCTAACTTTATTCTTCTTTTCCAATTATTGCACTTCACAGCCATCAAACTGTTTGAATACAATCATTGAATCACACACTGTAGAATCAAAATATAAAAGCACATGATAAACATAAATATGCCTCCAATTACTAGAACAATATCACAGCTGTGCAGTATCACCTTGTAAACACTTTTTAAACTTTTTTTTACTAAGCGGACTCTGTTATTATGCACATTGTTTTTGCAAGTAAATCAATATTTACTAAAACGAATTAAATAAAAAATGTCAACAAAACATCAAAGTGTAGCACATGTATGGCAGTAAAAATATGCATGCTAAACCTTTTTCAGTTTGACCAGTTTCTTTTGTTTTCCTTTTTTCCAGACTTGACCACTGAGTTAGTGTATCTTACTCCTGAACTCCGTCAGGAGGAATGTGTCTCGCACGCTCTCGCGGTCCGTGCGGCCTGGGCGCTTGGGAACTTTCACCGTTTCTTCCAGCTTTACAAGCGCGCACCACGCATGGCTGCCTACCTCATTGACAAGTTTGTTGACCGCGAGAGGACGTTAGCGCTGAGGGCTATTCTAAAAACGTGAGTTTTAAGAGTAAATTGGATGGAATGTCACTTTTCTAGCTGAAATAAGGTTGTAAATCTCTCCTCGTTTCTGTTCTCTAGGTTCAGGCCCTCTGTGCCGGTGGAGTATGTGCAATCCAGTCTCGGCTTCTCATGTTTAGATACATGTTTGGCCTTCCTGACAGAGCTCGGGGTTACTTTTATTGAAACAGATCCAAGCAAGATAGACTGCAAAGCTAGCTCAGCTTGCCTCAGCACTTCATAGATTGGAGGACAGGGGGGTGGGGGTGCTTAGAATCTGAGTAAGGGACTAGCTCATGTACAGCACATGGATGAAACACACACAGATACACAGAAGATGCTGTTCAGCAGTGAAAACAGTAATGTAACTCTTATAGAGTCTGACCTACACACATTTAATACTGTAGTTGACAGTGTTAGACTGATCAGCATAGAGAAACCGCAGCATATTACACACAGGGAAAGAAGCTGCCTATACATCACAGCCATTCAAAAAGCAGAGGTAGTGAGCACAGAGAGGGTCAGAAAGCTGGAGGAAGGTTCTGGGTCCCCAGTTTCCTAGTCCTCACTAGTCATTTTGAAGCTAACAGTGTTCTGTGTTTCATGTCCCCCATCCCCACCCCCCCCAATCTAGCAGCCTCATGCTTCACATGAAGACAAGCAAAGCCACGATACCCAAAGATACGACGCAAAGAAAGATTCGCACGGGTGACGCAAGCTTTCTGATCACCTTAAGACGCAGATCGCTGCTCCACATTCACTCACCAGATTCCTGCACCAGATGGTTCCTGAAGCCTTTGTTTCAGTTGACTGTAGCTCCTTTACCTGGCAAGAAAAGCAGTTTGCACGCATGTCTCTTTCTCCTGATGGAGTAGCTGGAGAAGTTCCCTGATTGCAAGAATCCCAGGTATGGACTTAAAAAAAAAAGATGGCCGCTTCTGGATGACGTCGCTGTTGTTTTTGGCCTATATCTGCAGTCCCTTCTGCGTTCCACACAGCCTCCTACCTTCTCAGTCCCTCAGTTACCAATCGACAAGTCCTGTCACCCCTTCCTCTCATCACCCAGTCAGCCTAGCTAAGTGAAATGGCTACAGAGACTAAGTAATGTGGCAGGTGATGCCCAAAAGGATCACAACGACCAGTCCTACAGCAGATTACAGTTCACCCGAGTCATTATAGATCCACTTAGCATCTCTTCCAAGAAGATCATGTTCAACTACAGTGACGATGGTCCAGGGAGGCAAGCAGTCAAGACTCAAGGCTGGCTCCAATGGCCAACTCCAGTCGGCAACATCTTTGTGTAGGAGTTAAAAGCAAAAGGGTTTGTATGGATGTTCTCCGAGTCTGAGCACATGTATGTGTGGTAAGAAAAACGGACTCCTGGAAGGCGCATAAGGTGTTCTGCTGGTTAAAAAAAAGCCATGCAGATCAGTGGAAGAATACTGTGTAATGTGAGTATGATCTCGTTGGTTGAGCAACATAAGCAACATTTAGCTGAGGGTTTATTTAGCAATGTCTAATTTAATCAAATAAATTAAAATCCTTTAACCTGTAAATGGGTTACGGTTGAAGTTAGTTTTAGACATGCACAGTATTTCACTGAGGTTAAACAAAATGTAAGCTAGACCCAAATTGAACAGGACCCAAATTGTTTGCAGTTTGTTCATCAGTATTGGCAGAGCATTGTATTTTATTAGTTTCTGAGAAAATAGCTGTTTATTATAGGGGGTATCGCTATCTTTCATCCGTCTTCAGGTACATTTTTGCAAAGAAAAACTTTTCCTTGGACAATGTTTTCACTGGTAAGTGTAATTGTGGTCTGGCTTGCAAATGAAATTAAGCAGATTTTTAAACCAAAGCCATATTACACTTTTTTTGGTATTCTCTGTATGTAAATAGTACTTTCCAGTTTTAATGTGAATATGTATAAAGAATTGTACAGTTTATCTATAAACTTCATGCATCAGTTAAAGTGGGGAATAAATATATGCAGTCAGATGTATAATTATTGGCACCCTTGGTGAGAATGGATAATGGGATTTATATAATATCTTTCTGGCCAGTTTGTTTCACGTTTTACAGATGTGGAAAAACCCTGCCCTCCCTCAGGTATGAACATTGGTGGCATATGTGACATCTGACCTGTTTATAAGACACCTGGGTCACTGGTGGTAGGGTAGCATGTTAAACAGCTTGTTTTCCTATAATTTGTGGTGCAATTTAAGAATACAGAGCTGATCCAGGTAGCTCTAAGGGCATTGTTCGGCACAACATATACTGCTCACAGAAATTAGGGGATATTTTATTTAAATTTTGTGAGCAGTATATCTTCCCGTACTCCAGGGTCTGTGGTCTCTTTCCATTTGTCTCTAGTGGAGTTGGGCCTAGAATAGTTATTTCAGAAATGGGATAGATTGATGATTTAATCTTTTTTGTTTGTGTAGATTTGAATGTGGTTGCATGGTGTATATCGTTGTTGGAAATGGCTTTGTGTCAAAGACAGCCAGAATGTCGTTTAAAACCACTGGTACTTTATGGATGTAAATGTATGCTAACGAGGCTCCCAGGGCCTTAGGAGCAAATACAGCATCATGCATCCTTCGCCATGCAGTGCAAATAATATTGTTTTCCTGCATAACTTGCTTTTAATAGAACTCCACTTGAGTGTTAGCCTAATTTGTGTGTATATATATGCTGCTCACAAGAATTGGGGGATATTTCAAAATTTATACAAACAGGATTCCACAAGAACTGCTGGACAATCTGATCCTGTCAGTGTGATTTGGCAGTTTTAGGTGACCATACACCCTACTGAACTGTCGATGTGGGGCACTGGCGTCCAGTTTAACATGCTTCTGTTCACCCGCATGAGTATGTCACTTGGTCAGAAACCACAATAATTGAGTTGATCTCATTTGCTCATATTTTGTAATAGCCCCTAATTTTTGTGAGTAGTATTTCTGTCTATCTCTGTCGGTGTTAATTTGATTTAAGTTAAAAGCCTAAGCTAGTTGACCACAAGCATTTCCTTTTTTATCAAGGTTGCCAATAATTATGCAGCATAGTGTTTCTAGAAGCTTTTGTTTTGACTTTATAATTCCAGCTCTCTTATGACATATTTGTCTTGTGGCTGATTGCGGAGCTTATCAATTCTCACTGTCCCTATTTTTTTCCAAACGTTGTGTGGCATTTCAACCATTTTGAGATTTATTTTTTTTTTCACCTTTAAACCTCCTGTTCTCAAATCCTCAAAAAGGTGGTTCTTTTTGAAAGTCTCTTCTTTAACAATATCCATTACGACAAGAAAGATTAGAAGTATGCCCACACCAGTTAAGACCTCTGCCACCTTCCTTGGTCTACAAGAAGAAACAGTGGCCAAGGATGTCTTAACTAGTGTCTCAGGTTTCAGTACTTAAGCCATATTCTGTAAAACATTAATGTCCTTTAATTTTGTTAATGTATATTTTTGCTCTGTTGCCTAAATTTACCACTCATTATTTTGTTTCTGATTTTTTTTTCCCATCAGTTGATCTTTGAATTTGATCTGTATATTAGAATAGTATTTTCTACTGCCTGACTGATGCACTTGGTCTTCTTTGTTCTCTCTCCAACTTTCAGTCCCTCCCTCTGTCATTCCTTCTCATGACATATTATTAGATTTCTCTCTTGTTTTTGCAGTAATGCATAATGGGGACGAGGAATAAACAGGCACACGCATCCAGAGCTGAACAGACACTGGGAAGTGGCCACTGTGACATCTTTCAGAAGCCAACTGAATTATCCTATTGTCTTTCTAAACATCAGTGTTGTGTTGAGCAAATTGTTACTTTTGTTTTAATGCGGTGTCTCCATGGTAGATTAATCAGAATTAGTCCTTGCCAGTAAATTTAGTCAGATTTGTATATTCAGATGTGTTTTATTCCCTTGGTTTACACCTTTGATCCTTTTTACAGGCATTAGTAACATTTTTTTTCTCTTTCTAGTCATGTGTGGTGTAACCTGGGGCACAGAACATATCTCAATATACAGTTTATGGATTGCACAAGATAACTTCTTTCCAGCTGACTGAAGCAGTTATTTGTTTGAACTGGTTTGTGTATGACTATGAATGATTGAAGGTTAATCCAATCTCCCCTGAATTCAGATTAACACTTCCCCTTTAATTATATTAAGCAGACATTTATTTTCTGTTTTGTTATAACGGATGTTGTGTATTTCTCCCCTTATGTTCCCCTCTCACTTTCTGTAAATGTGGCTTGTGGTCCTTCTTCCAGTGTGTGTTCTGACTGATTCTCCCGTCTTTTGTTCCCAAAGAGTGGTTTTTCAAGTTTTGATGCTCATCCTTTTTGCAATGTTCACTTCTGCCTTTTTGTTTCCTTGCATAGTTTTTATTTTGTTTCTTTCTCGCTCTCTCTCTCTCGCTCTCTCTGTCTTTCTCTCTCGCTGTCTTTCTCTCTCTCTCACCCCATACTTTTTTACTCTCCACTCTTCTCCCCTCCCCATGTGTTGATTATGAATATGTAAGGGTTTTGATGTGTGCGCTCTGTGCTTGGCAGTAAGTATTCCCATAACAGCTACTTATTTTTTGCCTTCTAATACAGCTCAAGCTCTTAACATCAAAATTTCAGTGCTGAGCTTCTTATTGCATTAGGATTTGTGAACAGCATAATTCTGCCAATTGTAAATTGTTTGTACATATTGTGCCTACTCTCAAGAAAATAAATAGGAAAGAAACATATGTCTTATAATTCTGGTTATTGTAGGATCAATGATTTATACTATAATATACTGTATGTATATTACAAATACCATTTTTGTCCTTTTATAATGGAACATGTATCATTGTTTCTCAGTCTTTTATTGGAATACAACCATAAAATACAGGAATTTGTATTCCGTATATAACAAACTGTCAAAAATCAGGCTACAGTGGCAGATATTTGACTTCCCCATATGCTTGAGCAATAGCTCCATCAGTATGTCAAGTTGGACTTTCTACAGTCTGAAGAAGCTTGATCGGAAATGATCATTTTAGTAGGGTAGCACACAAGTTACCACTTTTTTGGGAGGGAAACGATAAATTGTCTGAGATATGCTCAAGTTTACGAAGGCTAGAATGAATCCAATCATTATCAATATAGTATATAGTCACTGTACCATGGTGGCCTGAGACTTTTGCACAACACTGTATAGTAGAGTGAATTTGTTACATTCAGCACTTGTAAATTGGGTTATCTCCGGTTTTGATAATGGCAGATATAGAATATATCTTTATATATTGCTCAGAAAAATTAGGGGATAATTTTAAGCTATGTTCCCTAATTTCTGTGAGCAGTGTCTACCTGAAGAAGTGTCTACATTAATGATATGGGTTGCATCTCAATTATAGTAAAGCCATTGTTTTTGGTTGGTAGACTATTTTCAGTGTAGCAGTGGCACTGCTGTGTTTAATCCACTCGGTGTCAGTGACACCCAAATACAATAGTACCTGGTTTCTGGTAATCCTGACCATAAGAGAAGAATAAAGTGAATTGAAGTATGTAGAGAAAGACCAACTACAGTCAGTAATTGTAGAACTACAAAGTGCATCTGTATGGTAGTTGGAACTGATAATCTGGACAATGAGCACAGAAACGAGGAGGTATACCTAAGAAAGTTACCAGGAAGCGTATGCCGCTTTTCTGCCATGGAAATTGGCCTTGGGGTGTGCAGTCAGGATGGGAAACATTCTAAAATGGAAAACCGTTCCAGTCTGGCATATAATGACCATTGAATGTTGCTGGTCTTTGCAAAAATTATAATACTTTACTCACAAACATTAGGGGATATTTCAAAATGACTAAGAAACCCACAAGACCTGCTAGGCATTTTGATCCTGTCCATGCCCCATCACTGTCAGTGTATTTTGACATTGTTGGGTAATCATACACCCTTCTGAACAGTCAATGTGCGGTACTCTCATCCAGTTTAACATGGTTCTCTTCACCCCCATGATTATGTCACTTACTACCATGGGCGTGGTAGTGAGGGGAAAAGTGGACCTGACTACCCACGGCCCGAGTAGGGAGAGGGGCCCATGAAAATCCAGATTTTTTTTTTTTTTTTTTGCTCACGTTCCTCGTGTACTGGCACAGATAGGGGCCTACTGACATTGAGAGTGTACAGGGCCCAGA
>JAVSBV010054101.1:0-10804 GCA_033117975.1 Parotocinclus spilosoma
ATTGTTGTTGGTCTGTTGTGTAGTTGTGTAACTGTTGTTGTTGTTCTGTTGTGTAATTGTTGTTGTTCTGTTGTGTAGTTATGTAACTGTTGTTCTGTTGTGTAATTGTTGTTGTTCTGTTGTGTAGTTGTGTAATTGTTGTTGGTCTGTTGTGTAGTTGTGTAACTGTTGTTGTTGTTCTGTTGTGTAATTGTTGTTGTTCTGTTGTGTAATTGTGTAGTTGTGTACAGGACGCTGAGCTATTGTTGAAGGTTACAGATGAACTGAACGATTCTCTCTTAAACAAAGTGAGTCTTTTTTTCCTTCTTCATTTTTCTTCAATTTGTTCTTAACTTTCCATTTTTCTCTAATTGACGTTGTCGGTCGGGTGTTGTGTTGTGTTGTGTTGTGTTCTGTGGTTTGTCGTGTCTGCAGGCCCCTGTGAACCCCTTGTTGGTGCGGTGCGTGTCTCGTTGCGCGGCCGGGTGCCTCTCACCCCTGGCAGCGTCGGTCGGTGGGATAGCCAGTCAGGAGGTGCTGAAAGCTCTGACCGGAAAGTTTACGCCCCTTCAGCAGTGGGTGTGTCCTGCATGTCACAACCAAATATGGGCATACAGGAATTTATGGCATGTAAGAAGCATTTGTTTAGTGTGTGTGTGTGTGTGTGTGTGTGTGTGTGTGTGTGTGTTGTAGTTTTACCTGGACGCATTAGAAGTTGTCGAACCCCTCCAGTCTGTTCCTATGGAAGAGTTTGCACCAAGGTGAGTTTATTTTGAACTGGCAACCTTAACTTTTGTGTGTGTGTGTGTGTGTTGGTGTGTGTACAGATATGTGTAGCCATCTATGTGTGCATAATCCTTACGTGTGTGTGTGTGTGTGTGTAGGGGAGATCGGTACGATGCTCTGAGGGCGTGTATCGGCCAGTCGTTGTGTACGGAGCTACACAAGCTCCGCCTCTTTATGGTGGGTGTGCAGTACAGATGTTTTGTTGCACTGTACTTAGTCGCCGCTAAACAGCTGTTTTATGACCGCGCTGCCTTTCCTCAGGTGGGCTGTGGTGCCATCGGGTGCGAGATGCTAAAGAATTTGGCGCTGCTCGGCGCAGGGTTGGCCCGATGCTCAGGCGAGGTGTGAGGTTGTTTGTGAAGGCGGGTGTTGTGTCGGGGTTGTGTGTCGTGGTTGTGTGTTGAGTGTGTTTTGCTCGTCGCAGGTTTGCGTCACCGATCCGGATCTGATCGAGAAGTCGAATCTGAACCGGCAGTTTCTCTTTAGACCTCGCCATATCCAGGTAATTCATTTATTTATAGGTTGTGTGTGCTGGGGTTTGTGTCTCGTTCCTCACATGTACTATCCTGTACCGCAGGTTACTGAAGGTCACATTTAAATAGGGGACACAGTGAGCTTTTGGGACGCCATTGGGGTCACCTCTCCTGATAACTAGTGTTACAGTATTACTACCTCACTCTTTCACTCTGTCTCTCTCTCTCACTCACCTCCTTGCTTCACCTTTTTACTGTCTCTCTCTCTTGTCACTTTGTTTTTCCTCACACCCTCACTCTTTCATTCTGTCTCACTTTTTCAGTCTGTCTCACTAGTTCCTGTTCTCTCACCCTTTTACTCTGTTTCTCTCACTCTTTCAGTGTTCCTGTTTCTCACCCTTTCAGTCTCTCTCTCTCAATTTTTCACTCTGTTTCCCCCGCCTCTGTCTCTCACCCTTTATCTCAATCTTTTAATCTGTATCTCTCACCTTTTCACCCTTTATCTCACTATTCGAATCTGTAGCTCTCACCCTTTATCTCACTTTTTGGATCTGTATCTCTCACCCTTTTACCCTTTATCTCACTATTCGAATCTGCATCTCTCACCCTTTCACCCTTTATCTCACTATTCGAATCTGTATCTCTTACCTTTAGCTCACTTTTTAAAATCTGTATCTCTCACACTTTTACTTTTTTATCTCACTCTTTAATCTGTATCCCTTACACGTTCACCCTTTATCTCACTTTTTTTAATCTGTATCTCTCACCCTCTTACACTTTATCTCATTATTTAAATCTGTATCACTCACCCTTTGACCCTTTATCTCACTTTTTTAATCTGTATCTCTCACACTTTTACTTTTTATATCATTCTTTAATTTGTATCCCTTACACTTTCATCCTTTATCTCACTTTTTAAAATCTGTATCTCTCACACTTTTACTTTTTATCTCACTCTTGAATCTGTATCTTTCACACTTTCACCCTTTATCTCACTATTCAAATCTTTATCTCCCACCCTTTAACTCTGTCACTCTTTTAATCTGTATCTCTCACCCTCTTAGCCTTTATCTCATTATTTAAATCTGTATCGCTCACTCTTTCACCCTTTATCTCACTCTTTTAATCTGTATCTCTCACCCTTTATCTCACTCTTCGAATCTGTATCTCTTACACTTTTACTTTTTATCTCACTCTTTAATCTGTATCTCTTACACGTTCACCCTTTATCTCACTATTCAAATCTTTCTCTCACCCTTTAACTCTGTCACTCTTTTAATCTGTATCTCTCACCCTCTTACCCTTTATCTCATTATTTAAATATGTATCTCTCACCCTTTGACCCTTTATCTCACTCTTTTAATCTGTATCTCTCACCCTTTCACCCTTTATCTCACTCTTTTAATCTGTATCTCTCACTCTTTCACCCTTTATCTCACTATTCAAATCTGTATCTCTCACCCTTTAGCTCACTTTTTAATCTGTATCCCTCACACTTTTACTTTTTATCTCACTATTCAAATCTTTATCTCTCACTCTTTCACCCTTTATCTCACTATTTGAATCTGTATCTCTCAGCCTTTCACCCTTTATCTCACTCTTTTAATCTCTCCTCCTTTTGCTTTCTCTCTCTCTCTCTCTCTCTCTCTCTCTCTCTCTCTCTAATTTCCTATTGTTTCACTCTCTCACCCTCTCACCCTTTCATCGAGCGTGCTTCCATGCACTTAATAATCACAAAAACAGATTTAATCAATAACATGCGCTAGGCTAATCGGGAAAGTTCCGAGTTTACACAACGATCGGATTGTTCATTTCAAACCTTATTAATTAAACGAAGCCGTTCTTAATTTCCCCGACCTCATACGGCGTCTCAGTCTCCACAAAGTGTCTCTGTGTCTCTTTGCAGAAGCCGAAGAGCATCACGGCGGCGGCGGCGACGTCGGAGATAAACCCCGAGCTGCAGGTGGACGCCCGGCTGCACAAGGTGTGTCCGGCCACGGAGGAGACGTACAACGACGGGTTCTATTCACGCCTGGGCCTGGTGATCACGGCGCTGGATAACGTGGAGGCTCGCCGATACGTCGACAGGTCAGAGCCGTACCAACTGGTAACGCAGGAAGGATTCGAGTTCCTAATCTCACCCTCTGTACCCCTGCCTGCTCCCCTCAGCCGCTGTGTGTCCAATCAGAAAGCTCTGCTCGACTCCGGGACCATGGGGACCAAAGGGCACACCGAGATCATCGTACCCGACCTGACCGAGTCCTATAACAGCCACGTGAGTCCACTTCACTTATTGGGTTTGTACTGTGTGTGTGTGTGTGTGTGTGTGTGTGTGTGTGTAGCGTTATGCGGGTGTGTGTTAAAAGTTGTGCGTTGATAGAGAGACCCACCGGAGGAGGAGATTCCGTTCTGCACCCTGAAGTCGTTCCCTGCTGTGATCGAGCACACCATCCAATGGGCCAGAGATAAGGTCAGTTATATGATCTCACACACACACACACACACACACACACACACACACACACATCATTTAAATGAGATCTTTTTATTATTTACCTATTTATCTCTTCCATTCCGGGACTAATTTAGAACTAATTGGAGAGATAAAGTTCAAACCCGGCATAACTGGGTAAATAAAGTAAATATAAACAAAACATTCAGATAGAGGAAAAACGTGATTAGGATCAGTCCATTTGTTTTTCATTCTCAATGCTGCGAGATAAATGAGAGAATAAATGGGAAGCAATTACATTGATCGTGTTAATTTTATTTCTTCACCCGGAAATTCATTTTACGTTTGGCCTTATTGATATTGACTGGTATCATAATGAAAAATAATTACGGCTCGGGCTCATGGGAGCCTAAAGCCGTCGTGGCAGCCATTTGGTGCATTAATGAATCGTTTGGTTATATAAAGTTAAAAAATGAGAAGAGTAAGTGAGATTTTTTGCTTGCATACAGACGTTAAATTTGATCATCTGTGCCAGGCTTCATCTGCAGGAACTACATGTCTTTCATAATTTTTTTAATATTTTTGCCTGTGTCCCTTTAAATATTGTTGCATTTGGTAACCTGCGTTTTCCTGAGCATCTAGACAACAATTCGATGAGATCCACATCGTTTGTGTGGATTAAAGCGTTTTAGAAGTTGTGTACCAGATCCCCAGTGTGGATTTCACAGACAGAGCATCTCTGACAGTTGAGTGAAGTGAAACAGCATCTCTGGGGGCTTAAATAAAGAGAAGCTCATCAGCCATGACTGAGCACAGCAATTTAACTAGACTTAATTAAAACACATGTAATAATGTGTTTTATGTGTCTTTAGAACCGACTTGAATTGGGTTTTGTGGGA
Source organism: Parotocinclus spilosoma (assembly GCA_033117975.1). NCBI lineage: Eukaryota > Metazoa > Chordata > Actinopteri > Siluriformes > Loricariidae > Parotocinclus > Parotocinclus spilosoma. The sequence goes on from JAVSBV010054101.1 coordinate 4,590, forward strand.
TTCCCAGTCACCACGCACCAATTACAGCTGCTCAGATTCGTCTTTCACTTCAAATAATGCAGTCCATTAAGATCTTGGTTACTAATTGATGAGCTGAACAGCCATGTTTAAAGATCTAGAAGGGTTTAGATTGATATTCCCGAGATGTAACATGGAAGGTATGTCAGGTCTGCTACAGCCCCACATTATCCAAATGAAAGCTGAGATAAAATCATCTGACTTTTGGGGTGCAGTAACAAAATCTGGAATTCTGTGAATAATGACAGAAGATCATTTTGATTCAGGGAAAACGTTTGGGTTGGGTTTCATTGGCATTTTATAATCTTTTTATGTTGTCTTTCCATTCAAATCTATTATAAGTGGTTTAAGCAGTTAAGTAGGTTATTAGTTAGGATTGGGTTAGGATAAACAAAGTTACTACTGATCATAAGTAAACTTTACTGCTGAGATGATGAACATGTGGTCCAAAGGGAAGCCATCACGTTTACATTGTTTCCATTTTAAAAGGTTTAAATGGAAAGAAAAACACACCGGTCCAGGCAGATTGGTGTCTCCTTAATAAAACTATATCTTAGGACTCATTAATCACGTATTACAAGCATAAATTATGTAAGTAGGAACCAGTAAGTGGAATTAAACCTTTATTTTTAATGGGTACCCATTTCTTAGAACAAGGGAACCCAAACCTAGTAAAGGTTAAAATATTTTATTGCTGTAGTTGTATAAAAAACAGATGTATTAAAAAATGTATGGAAAATTGCGTTTTCCAACATTTTTCCATCATTTTTTCTAATGTATTATAGGCAGCACCACTGCGTCTTTCTGTATGGTCTGCATGTCCTCCCTGTGTCTGTGTGGGTTTTCTCTGGATACTCCAGCTTTCTCCCAACATTCAAAGACATGCAAGTTAGGTTAATAGGTTTCTCTAAAGTGGCCCCTCGCGTTACCGTGTGTGTGTTCACTATGATAGATTGGTGCCCCGTCTAGGGTTGTTTCTGCCTTTGCGCTCAGAGTTGGCGGGTAGCCACCGACTGGCCCGTGACCCCGTGGGGATTAAGTTGTAGATAATGGATGGATATAATATACCCAGTAATATTAATGTGGAGTTGGTCAGTGTTTCATAAAAGGTTCTCTGGATAATACGATTGGTTTTCCAATTTTAATCAAATTTACACCAGAATAATTTGTGGAACAAATAATAAGTTAAACAGATGGTACATCCTGGAGAAATAGAAATTCTGTCATCAGTCTCTGTAGAACCAGTGCTTACTCGAAACATTCAAATGTTCAGGAAACTCATATTTTTGCCTTGTATTTCCAAAATAAGCAGTTGAGAGTAGGCTGAAAATGCATGTGCAGAGTGGACTTCCTGCTAGCGCGTGTCCTGTTCCTCATCCTAAATTGTGTCAAATTGAAACGTGGAAGCAGTGGGACAGCTTTTCTTTGTAGAGTCATTCGAGTGCATCTGTGAAAGTGAGACGAATGTTATTTTGTCTAAACCTAATAGGAAATCTGGAGATCTGAAGAACTCTATGCTTATTTATATTGCTACTGTCCAGATCAACCCTCCAAAAACTACTTCCAGGAATGAAAAAGAGATGTTTGTCTTCATAAAGTGCTGTGTGCTGGGCAGGGGAGTGGTGGGAACAGGGTCTTTTTTTGAATGCAAGGCAAAAAAAAAAACACATGCATCACAGACTTAAACTTATTCATACTCACTCAGACCTAGGGGTGATATAGGGTAGTCAATTACCCTACAAGCTTGCATTGAGAGGAGGAGGGAAGCAAAACATTTGAAAATTCCAGTCATACCCTCCTTTGCCAAATTCTTCTATAAAATGTATGGCAGGGAAAAGAGAGTTTTAGACCACTAGTGAAAATGCTTGATTTCACAATATTTTGGTGTCATGAATGCACAGCTTTCTCTGTCCGTGTCGGATCTTCAAGAAGCCTGTCTTTCAAGAAGATAGAAGGAAGTCCAGTTGCCTTCATCACAAACAATGGGATCTACCATGGCTTTCTCTGTCTTCATGTCCCTCCATAAATGAATATTAGATGGGTCATTTAGGTCAGGTGACAGATCTTGATCTTCTTTGGTTTTTTAAGTAGTTGTAACAAAGCTTTCAGGGGTGTTTATGGTCATCCTGCATTCAGTCCCCACCAGAGGTGCTACTAGAATGTTATCTCTGGGTTTGCGTTCAAATTATTTGGGTGGGCAATGACAAGAATGTAGCTTTTCCTAAATATAACAATATAAGTGCAATAATAGGATAGTAAAATAATAGGGTATGGAAATTCATAGTTTAATTTTGAGAAGGATGCAAAAGGAATACAGTTACAGCATCCAATTTTAGGGGTGTCTGAGGCCATTACCATATGAAAAAAAACATACTAAAACGGAATAAAATTTAGGTTCAATTGTCGTATAATGCCTATAACAAAGTGGCAATGCAGCCGCAAAAAAAAAATAAAATATATATATATATATATATATATATATATATATATGTGTGTGTGTGTGTGTGTGTGTGTGTGTGTTGTAAATGAAAAGAATCAATGCTAAAGATACCAGAATAAGAAAACTGTGAAGTGTGTAGAAACTGTGACTGCCAGAGGCAGGTGCGTTGCAAAAACAGTTCCTCTTTCTTTGCTTATTTGGGGCAAATTTGAAAATAGGAATAAGGCCAGAAGTAAACAAAAATAGAACAGACCTGCTTAATAGTAACTGGCTGTTATACAGGTTAGTGGTGTATTATGCAAACATTAAGACGTTTCTATGATTTCTGACACAGGACTGCATGAATAGAGTACAAAACAACTAGTTAGTATTGTTTAGAAAACAGATTACAACATTTATTATTTATTTATGAGTTAAAATAAATGATAGAAACTAGACGGGTTAAAGAAATCTATTAAACAGAAGAATTATTAATGTCCCTGTGGGCTTGGTAAGAAATGCCCTTTTCTGTAGTGGCTAAAAAATGACTGTGTTTCATCTATTCAATTATAAATTCACAGCATTCAATTAATAATTAATTTAGTCTCTGCTGACATTTTAAAAGCCCTAAGTTAAGAATTTTCCTCCATACGTTTATAAATGATCCACGGCTACTTCATCGAGCACTGAGAGATTTTCATATTAATGAACTGAATTTCGGACTGAAACGTGGCCAACCTCAGCTGCAATATTAATCCTTAGTGGGTAAGGTACAAGAATGTGGACCAGAAAGTCCAGGGTTCAAAATCCCACCTCTGCCAAAGATGTTGGGTCCCTGAACAAGGCCCTTTACCCACCACAGCCTACTTTGTAAATGCTGCTCTGGATTAGGGCGTCTGCTAAATAACATTTAACAGACACTCTTATTCAGAGCCACTTACAACTTATACAATCTCACAATCCAAGCAATTGTGGTTTAAGGGAATTTGGCTCATGGACCCAGCAGTGACAGCTTGCTATAGGTGAAAATTGAACCCTGGACCTTCTGGTCCATATTCCAGTAGCTTAATCACGAGAATACCACCATTCCCAAATGACATAAATGTAATGTAAATATAATCCAGGAGGCACAGATCCAAACTCACATCCATGTCAGTGTTTATAGAAAAACTGTAACGAGATCTTCTACAATAAGAAATCCAGTGTCAAAAATTCCCCCGGATAATATAGATATCTAACATTTTTCCGAAAGTGCCTTTATCCAACAAATGGTGGAGCTTTACAAATGCAAGGCAGGACTGAGGGTTAAGTGCTGGGATTTGAACTCACAAACTCCGGGTCAAGTGAACATTACTTTCCCCACAGACCTTCTTCATTTATCTTTAGTAAATGCTTTATTCTGTTTACTCTGGTAAGGGTTATGCTAGCTCTGGAGTCTAGCGTCGAAACGTTTAATGAAACTGGCAATGCACTCTGGATAGTGTGCCAGTCACCTGACCTCACCTACTCGAATTAAGGGGGCATGTATTCCAAACTTTCCACCGATCTGAACATCGGCACTGGCGCTAGCACTACAAAACACTGCTGTGGAGCCAGTTTGGGCTGGATCATCTAGTACTAAAAGAAGGAGAGCAAAAGAAAAGCATGAAATGCTGCAGATGTTGCTCCTCACTGTATATTTGCGGGAGATATTATTAGATAACTTGATTTTTTCTTCCATCTTTCTTCCGTGTAATAATATCCAGTTGGAGCCCGTTCAGCATAGCCCTACAAACCTCAGCAAGCCATTTAAAAATCTGATTTACTGGAACCAGACTCTCTGGATCTCGAGTTCCTCTAGTCAGCTGACTGCCAAAATCCAGAAAGCAGCCCTTGAGGATTTCTGACTCATCCTGCCGTGTACAAGCTGATGAATTATGTACTCTAGGGCCAGAGCTAACGGTCTACCTAGCCAAATGTTCAGGGGGGGAATGTGTTCATACTATTTAAGCATGGTGAAACATTCCACATGGAAAAAGCGGTGCTTTCCTGACATTCCAAAAAATGACTGGTAGGAATGTAAATATTTCAGTGGTGTGACTGTCAAGACAGAGGCTTAATAATTTATTTTATTCATTATTTTTCCTTGCTGCCTAACAATCTATTGAAAATCTGAAAATATTTCCATCTCATTATACAGAATACCAAAACTTATGGACACATTACAGTGTACAACGTTTTTTTTTGTTTTTTTTTTCCCCAAGATCTGTAACAAGAGAGCAATCTGCAGAAAGCAAAAGCTCAGCTCATCACAATAGAAATTTCGTTTTTTGGGGTGCAAAGATTACTCTGAGCCGATTGTTTATAATGCCAACGTCTAACGGATATTGCTGTGCCTTTGTAGAGAGCCAGCCAGGTATGATATGAGATTTGTCTCTGCATATGTATGATTGTGTATGTATAAAGTTAATGAAAGTAAAGCTTTGGAAAGCAATATAAAAAACTAAAAGCCAGTTGGAGGAGAGCATGCTGAGCTCAGAGAGCTGAACTAAGACAGACACAGGAAAGGAGAGCTGTAAGAAGATAGAAAAGGGAGGACTTAAGAGACTTAGAGAATTAGAGCTGGGAAAGAAACAAGGATTAAATACATAGTAAAGTTTAACACATAAGGGAAAGCATAAGGAAAAGCACGAAGAATTAAAGAATAAAGAATTTATTTTATAAGTTTATAGCGTTACGCACTGTTGTGAAATGTGTGATTTCTTATGTTGTCAGTGCACGTGTTTGTTTCTGAACAGGAATGGCCCTTTAATACTGCATCTCAGGCCCCGCCCCACCCTGATGACATCATTAATGAGGCCCAGCACATATACTGCAGTGGGAACCAATTACCAGAAGCTCATGATTGTGACTTGTGCTTGAATATTTGGATAATTGTGTTGACATTGACTCTGATTTTGCCTAGCTTCATTTGGTATTTTTATTGTATTAGCACTGGGAAGTATGGGTGAGAGTTTGTCCGTGTTTTCTGGAAGGGAGTCAGGGAAGTGCTGTGTCTCTTTATTTTCAGGTTAGTTCGGTTTCTAAAGATCACATCTTTGGTTTGGTATTTTGGCCTTAGTCCACCCCTGTTCCAATAAATCAGTTACCTTTTAACTAACATTTATTTGAGTTAAGGAGGACTAAGCTTGGCCGAATTTGTGAAGCTGAGATGCAATTTTGACCTCCTCACTGTTGGCAGAGAGCATTTTAGGAATCAGTCCAGTGTGTGTTTTTTTTTTTCTTTTTTCCCTGACCTTTCTATAATAAGTGTGCTTGCTCTGGCTGTCACTGTGGCTGCCTTGTGGTGCCTTGATCCAGTCCACGCCCTCAACTCAGGAGATCTGCATCCTGAATTCCTCACTGGGGAATCTGATTATGAACACCACCTAGCAGACTCTCTCCTTGCTCTTATATATGTATATTTACAACAATGATTTGACATACTCTATATTTAAATAGAACTATACACACAAATATCTTAAATATTAGTGAAAATAAGAAGACCTTCCTCTTTAGGATCTTCCCAGGTTTCATATCTTAGGACAGAGCAGAGTTTGGGCACTTGTCCCATAACTTGATAGTATTTTCTTTTCTTCCTCATCTTTAAATTAAGTGAAATGGCATGTAGCTTATGTATACAGTATATGCGTGATCGGCTTTGGTTTATTGATGGTTAGAAGCAGTGGCGGATGCTGGTCTTTCAAGGAGGGGAAGCTCAGTTTCGGCCTACATCATAAAATGTGTCGGTTTATTTATA
>JAVSBV010054112.1:0-10804 GCA_033117975.1 Parotocinclus spilosoma
GTCTCGCTTTCTGTCCATTTACCCACTCGCTTTACAGAGTCTCGCTTTCTGTCCATTTACCCACTCGCTTTACAGAGTCTCGCTTTCTGTCCATTTACCCACTCGCTTTACAGAGTCTCGCTTTCTGTCCATTTACCCACTCGCTTTACAGAGCTCAGTTAGTGATGCTAATGTTTAAGTTCTTGTGTAAGAACAGAAGCTGGTCCACATGTTCAGATACAAGAGTGCTCGATTATCGATTATTGACATTTTTTAATTGATTCAGAATCATTAACATACGAATTGCGATGCATCTAAAAATCAAATTTTTCCCCCACCCCTATTTAGTACTGACTATGTTGCTCTCTGCCTACTGTGATTCCCTTTGCTATCAGCAGGGCTCACTTGTACTATATTTCTTCCATTTAAATTTGAATTAAATGTTTATAAAACAATTACAACTATTACAATTTTAAATAACTGTGACTGGATGTTAATCAGATTGGCGTTGACCTGTGTTTTGTGATTAAAATATTGTTACATGCAGTTCCAGTTGAAATTTCATAAATATTTACTTTTATTGATATTTTTTTATTTTCCATACAGTTGCAAAAAAGGACTTGTGCCAATAAAGTAATACATTAAATCAAACCAATTAAACCAAGAGAATATTTAATTATCCTATTTAATTAAATTATTTATTTTTTAACTCTTAAAACAGCTCCCTTTTGTTTTAATCAACAAGTTAAAATTTACAGTATTTAACGACACTCTTACTCTGAGTAAATGTATAGAATCTTACAATCCAAGCAGTTGTGGGTTAATGGCAGAGTGGCAGAGGTGGGAGATGAACCCCAACCACTAAGCCACCACGTCCCATTATGTGACCTTACTCTTCGTTCTACAAGTTCTGACCGTGAGAGCCATTATTAAAAAATAAAGTCATTAAAACTAGCTGATATGAGAAAACATAGGCACACAACTTCCCTGTGTTTGTTCCCAACCATTTTTAAATCGTTGTAAAAGACTGGCATGCTTTCGCTGACGTAGCGAATGTGTAGAATGAGATGGGTGGGCGGGGCATAACTCCAGCAGCCAATAACTATAGATCCCAACCCCTTTGAAGAGAAAGCGAGATGAGCTCGTCCCTTCCGTATAAAGTATAAAGTGAGAAACTTTTTGAGGATAAATCAACACTGAGAGCAGTGAAACTGAAAAAAGATGCAAATGCTGCCACCATCTTTTTACCTCTTCTGTGTCAATTGGTGCCAAATATTTGGCCTCATATGACAAAGAAAACTTTTTTCCATATTACCATTTATGAGAACACAAACAATAAAGGTTTATTTCACTCTCACATTTTCACAACTTAAATAATAATCTATGGTCTAATAAGGGCAACACGGTGGCACATGTGGCAAGACTCATCCTACCAAAATGCACCACTGAGTGCCACAGGTCATTCCTGCCTGTGGACTTCAAACTCTATAACTCCTTAATTAATTCATTAATTCCTTAATGGATGGCACTATGGCCATCTGTGGTAGGTACTATATGTGCAATGAGTCATAGTGCAATAATCATTTTGAACTGCTTATTCAATATTCCATATTTATTCCAGATTATCATAAAAAAGCCACTGCTTTTATTGCTGTGTTTTTAATTATCTTATTGTAACCGGTGTAATCATTGCAAATTTTATGTTATCTAAATTCATCTTATTTTAAATCATTCGAGTGTTTATTCTTTGTATAAAGGGGCGCAACTGTAACAAGTGAAACTTCTGTCTGGGATTAATAAATTATTTCTGATTCTAAATCTGAGCACTGCTGACTCACAGCTCCAAAGATCACCAGTTTGTAGTAGTCCAGCTTCTTCCCTTCATTCCAAAGACATTGCATTGGGTGACCTGGTGTTTCTAAAGTGTCCCGGTGTTTCTCACAGTTCCTGCACACTTTTCAGTTTAATTATGATACTTATACAGTGTACATTAATTTTCTGCAATCAGTGGTTTTAATTTATAATACCAACAAAATAACAAATGTGACCCAGGGTCCAACCCTTTGAGTAAGACATTCATTATGGCCACAAAAGTTGAATTAGTGAGCCACAAATGCCATGACTAACAGCAGTATTTTTGCAGGTAAACTAATGTGTAATAAAACACACATACTTAAAAAAATACAAAAAAAGTATTGGTTGAAAAAGTTTGGTTGCTAATTTTTAATGTAGGTCTACTGGTAAATACAGCACCATAAAATGATTTACAGGGGTACTGCTTTTTTTTACTGGTCTTGTGTTTTGAAACTATTCCAAAACTTTCCAAAACAAAAATACTAATACCACCAAACTACAATTCAAATGTTTACCTGACACACAAATAGTAAACTGAATAAATACTAAAAAAAGCTATTAACCTGAAAAAGACATGACTGCCTCCGTCTCTCGAGTCTCCCTCTCCAACTGTTCAAATATTTAAAGCCATCACTGGCAGGGTAAATAATTCAACGGGCATAGGAGGCTGCTTCTCACGGCTTTCAAAGGTTAATAAAAACAAGCAATGTAGAATAAAATCATTAACGGTTACAGTGTGAAAACTGTTGCAATGTAAAACTTTGTGAAAGCTGTAAAAAATGTAAAAACTGTTAAATTACTGAGATACAAAACAACAACATGACTCTGGCATGACTGAGCTTTCCAAACATCTTACCTTTCAATCTACAGTTTCAGCATTTGGAACACCTGTTTAACCAGAGTGACCTTCAATTGATACGCTCAGGTGAAGGTTAAGAGTTTTGCTCAAGGTCCCTACTGTAGCACAACCTTTTGACTGGTAGTTCTTTTTCCCCAATGTATTTATATAGCACCTTTTATAGTGGAACATTGTCTCAACGCAGCGTTACGAATATGCACAAAGCCCTATCTGAGCGAGCCTCGGGTGAGAGTGGTAAATAAAACTTTGCTAAATGTTCTAAAATAATTAACCTCAGGAGAAACAAGAACCAAAATGCGACCGACCTCCTTTGGTTGCCTAGATGACTGTAAAGTCACCTAATGATATTTTAAAATTAAAAGTTTACAGTAATAGTTAAAATGAACCGAGGCGCACTACAAAAAATACAGAATTTAAATAAAATAAATTAAATAATGATTTGCAAATCTTTTTCAACCTATATTCAACTAAATACACTGCAAAGACCAGATATTTAATGTGCAATGGTGGTAATATCCATTATGTCGGTTTTTAACGCAGTGCCGTCTGAGGGATCGAAAGTCACAGGCAATATTGGTTTTCTGCCTTGTCGCTTACTTAAAGAGATTTCATCAAATGTAATTAATCGTTTATCGAGAGTAGATGATGAAATACCTAAATTCCTTGCTACTGTACGATGAAAAACTTGGTTCTTAAACTGTTGAACTTTTGCTCATGCAGTTGTTCACTGCAAGTGGTGAACATCACCCCATCCTTGTTTGTGAACGACTGAGCCTTTTGGGGATGCTCCCTTTATACCTAATCGTGACACTCACTTGTGGAAAAAAACTTCCAGTCTTTTGTTGCCCCTGCCTCAACTCTTTTGGAACGTGTTACAGGCATCAAATTCAAAATGACAAATTATTTGCAAAAAACAATAATGTTTATCTGCTTGAATATAAAATATATTTTCTTTATAGTGTATTAGTGTACAGTGTATATTGAACATGGGTTTAAAAATCATCGTATTCGGTTTTTATTTGTTTTACATCATGTCCCAACTTTATTGGAATTGGGGTTGTTCATACTTAAAGTTTTTGTTCACTTTGGTCAATATGGCTGAGATTAGTATGATGGTTTATGGTGGTTTAGATGGTTTAGAAACGCATCGATTGCAATTTTCTTGGCCGATTTCCATTTTTTAAACACATCACAGTTTCAATATGTACTTGTACATAGTCCAAATGACAATAAAACCTCTGACTCTGTTATCACTGGCCGATTCCTATTTTGTCAGAGTCCCATTTTTTTCTATCCAAGACTTATAAACGACAGCATACAGATCATTTTTGTTAAACTTTTCTTTTAATTAAATTAATGTGGATTTCATGTGTGGCTGTGTTTGTGTTTCTGATGAGTGAAGTGCAAGTGTGGTTCTCTCTGACCAGCACAGAAGCTATGGTTATACAAGACACAAAACTTGTATAAAATTACAGTAATATGCTAAGTGTTCTAATGCTGTGTGGAACTAGCAGCCTGTAAGCTAAAGTAAAAGATTATATGCTGCAAAGGTTTGAGGTATTTTTTTAACTCAGTGATATCCTAGTTAAATTTGCTTACAAACTAGTATTAATAGAGAAATCCCAGATATAGCATGGTGATAAATATATCAAAAACCACATCAGCTCAACATTGATTGCCTTAAATCCTCTTTGAACGATATAAAAGTGGAGATTTAACACAAAGTTAGCACCAATGTTTTGTGTCATTACTTAAAACTCAAGTAAACATCAGCCTGGCTTTTGCTAATTACAATTACATGGCTTTAGGATTTTAAATGAAGTCTTTCGAAGTGTGTTGATGTAATGATGTCATAAATTTTATGGCGCATGGCTGTGAATAATGTAAACCTGAGGCAAAAATTCAAACAGTAAAATGTTGTTCATTCCAGTCAGTTAACATACTATTAGCAGACATGCTAATGACCTGGGTAACTAAAGTCTTTCAGAAAAAAGCGGTCTTGATTTCATCCAGGTGTGTTCATTTAATAAGAAAACTCCAGGCTCAGTTAATGACACTGGGCCATGTGCAATAGTTTAATATGCAAATGTATCCTTTTGAAGTGGTTTAATGAATACCAAATGGCAATTAGAAATGTTTCTTAAGGCGGTGTTTGCATACGGCAACTGTGATACCCTAGCAACCAGTCAAAAACAAAATAAGATTCTATAGTCAAGGCTGCTTTATACTTTGTAGAGCAGAACACTCACTATTGCAAAAGCTGCAAGTGTTTACTGATTGCTTAACTTAAACAAGTTGAAACAAAGTCTGCAGTGTCATATATATATGCAAATATTTACAATTATATAGTTTATCATTTATTTGGACTGTGTTGCGTAGTGTTTAAGGTACTGGACTGCAAACTAGTTCCAGGGTTCATGTCCCACTATTGAAAACTGTTGCTGCTGGGTCCTTCAGCTTTGCCTTTAATTGCTTGACTTGTCCATGAGTGTATTCATGAGCACTTAATAATCTAATTTCTGCATATATCTGATTGTTTAAGTTGTGCGTAAACAGCGCACACTGATCTAGAAATCAGTTTTTTCATGCACACAAGAATAAGCAACATGGTTGCCAGGTCTTCTTAATCTAAAGACTTTGCTTTATTTGGGCTATTTTCCACTGTCCTCTTTTGTTGCAGTGTCATGTAAACCAGGAGTTTTCCCATTATGTTCATGTCCACACCATTCAACTTCATCGTTCAGCTATTCAGCGATGCCTCGGATATACAATAAAGATTTTAATAAAGTAGATAATTTATGTTACATATCTGTGAAGTGTCTTTTAATTCACAAAAGTTAGGTGCATAAACTATGACCAACATCAGTGGTGACTCTGTGGTGACTTACAGGTGGTTGACTTCTGCTTGTTCTCCAGGGTGAATACACAAAGTATTGTTGTTTCCTATGTGAATAGGACAAAGTTGGGACAAGAGACAAACACTACAAGAAAAAAAACTGGCCACTGAGACATTGACTGCAGCCAGGGACAAAATATGTTCTTCATCCAGCACTTGTTGAACCAAATAACATTCTGTTACCACCATTGCATATCAAGTTGGGTCTTATTTATGTCATTTAGCGGACGCTCTTATCCAGAGTGACTTAAACAATTAATAGAGTCTTACAATCCAAGCAATTGTGGGTTAAGGGCCATCCTCAGGTACCCAACTGTGGCAAAGGTGGTATTTGAACCGTGGACCTTCTGGCCCATAGTGCAGGACCTTAACCACTAGGCTACCACAACAAAAATGTCGAAGCATTCCAGTATCTTATTAGTAAATTTCCAAAGCTGAGTGAAGTAAAGATAACGTCATTGTTCATACGTTCATTGGTCCTCAGCTTCGTGTGCTTCTGGAAGATGAGGAGTTTATTGTTTGCTGCAAGGAAAAGTCTGAATGGGCATGGTTCAAGTAAGTGGTGACAAATTTCCTTGGAAACACTAGGGCAGATAACTATGAAGAGTTAGTGGAAAATCTCCTTCAGGCATATAAAGAACTTTGCTGTAACATGTCCTTAAATTTTATTTCTTGAACTCTCCTTCTATAGGCCAGTGGTGAGCAAGGTAAGTGATTTCACCAGGAAATTGCAGCCACAGAAAAATATATCAGGGTAAATGGAACACTTCAATTCTTGCAGACTACTGCTGACACTTACCAGAGATAATCTAATGCTTGGATTCAAGGGACACTTAAAAAGGAGCTGAAAAGCCAATTATTGAGGACATATTTCACACAGTACAATTACTTATATTAGTTCATTTTTGTGCTAAGGAATGTAAACTGATTTGGTAATGTACATTTAAATGCATTTGAGTTTCCTCTGAAAAATTTGGCGAACAACACGTGCATTTTTAGATTTTTAGAAGTAATAACTATATGTTATAAGAAATCATTAATGTATGTAATAGCTAATCCCAAACTCTTAAATTGCAGGACAACTAGAGATAAATTACAGTTTTTCTTGTTATTTTTGAATTCAGAACATCACAATAATTAAGAATTAAAATTTCAATTTGGAACCAGAAAGGTTTTGACATTTTGTAGACCAGTGCTATCGATGCATCATGATGCATCCTTTTTCTATAGAGTGACTCGCAGTGACAGTTTTGGGTGGTGCCCGTATATCTTTATGGTTTGATCTAAGGTGGTAATGATAACAGTCTTAACTCATTTTGACAGATAATCCTTTTAAAGCCTCGGCTCATGAAAGTAGTGATGTGAACATTGCAATCAACCAACAGGTAAGCTCTCCCCAGCACCACACGGGAAATTCCATGTGAATCTCGATGGCAAAGATAAAGGTGATTTTTACAGTTCAGATATTTGACCAAACAATGGAAACACTTTATTTTCCTGTGCATTTAATTCTGATTGTGTTCAGGATATTTATGTATTTGTATTTACTTGCCCACAGTAACATAAAAGCCCTGGCAAAAAGAAAATCCATGCAAACACACCAGCTCCATATAAACAGTAACCTGTGCCAAGTATCAAACCCAGGTCACTGAATCTACATTTGTACCAACTCTATCTGCTGAGAGCGTCATACTCTACACACATGCATTATTCATGTAACTATTTAAGACCGAAAAAGTTGAAAAGTATGTTTTATTCAGTTGTTATCTATAGTGCTTTATAGAGAAGTCTGAAAACAGCAAATCGAGATGCCAAATGAGCCAGCCAGAGTTTATGGAAAGGAAAATCTACTAAAATGCATAAGGAAGAAATTACTCTCAAATGGGAAAGGCATCCTCCTCTGGGTGAACCCAGACAACAGAATTATGTTCTTAAGAGCTATTTTATAGCCTGATATAATAAGAACTGAGCAGTTATGTGTATAAGGGATAGGATATTCAGAGTGGCACTGTGGAAAAGAATTTTGAGGGTATAAAACTGGTTTTATTGGAGCAGAACCAAAAGCAAAGTATGCAACGTTTATCAGAATGCTGTTCAACAATGCACCCCCAGTGTACCCGATTTTATTTCATTGTAAATATATAGACCAAAGATGTAATAAAATCAGATTGATGTGATTATGATTCTACCATGAGGTTTAGTGCTATTTCCTTGGACAGAATGGCACAATCACATTGTGTATTCCCTGAACAACAGCTGAACATACTGTTTACACACAGACAACATCTGCCAGTGAAGACATTTGCACCTTTTCTTCTACAGGATTATGCTACACCTGAATTTTATGTTGGCTCTGCTCTTCTCGCACTAGTTGTCAAAACAGCAGTGAAACATCGAGATCGGTGTTCAGACTGCAAGCAGTGCGCATCAGTGCAGGGGTTGTAGTACATTGACAACAATATCACTGTACTGCTAATACTTTATTCACTACACAGTGCACTAAATTCTATAGATATGTACCAGACAAAAGCACATACAAATAGACATGTCTGTTAGATTTACCTTTACTTTTTTAGTTTACTCTAAAGATAAATACTTCAAACCTACTATATAATTACTTACTGGACTTAAAGTCAGTCCTACTACTGGTATTTTTAAGGGTATCGGTACTGGTAGTGGTATTTTAGAGATGCACCTATTGCAGTTTGTTTGTTTAGCCAATTCTGGTTGTCTTTCTGTCTAAGAATGATCATACAGCATCATTTTTTTCAACTTTTTCATTTCTAAAAGAAAGATAGCAGTGGTTCCTGGTTTGTGTATGGCTCTGTGCTCTCAAAATATTTAGCTTAAACCTATTTGCCTTAGTTAGTTTTGTTAAATAGCACATATTTAGTGAGGTGATTGCATTTTTAAATGTATTATTACATTCATTATTCAGGACATTTTCAGGAGTTGTTTCTCCACAGCAAAATAGATGCCTTCTTGTGTCTGAACAACATGAAGGTAAGTCCATGCATTCTATTCCTGCCTCCTGAAGCATGTTGTTGCTGAGATCCATAGGATGTAGCCTTGCATTATTCTCTATGAAAATAAAAGTTGTTTCCAACTACTTCAGCATAGGATACCACTATAGAGTACAATTTCTGATGATGTCGAGCTTGGTACGACCACCAATGCTGATGCCAGCTCAAACCATGATTCAACCACTACCAAAGTAGTCCCTTTCTCACGACATGTGGATTGACCCATGTTCCTTGTTCTCGTCAGATCAGTATACATTGATTGTCAGGCTGCGATTGAACTGTGATTTATCAAAGAAGAGGGCAGCTGACCACTTATCACAGGTCCGATGATTATGCTCATCAGCCCACCTCATACAGAAGCCAATTTCAGATCTGCTCTGAGTTTATGTTCGTCGTCCAGTGGCAGAAGAAACTGTCCCCGCAACCGCATTGCTTTGCCTGCTCCTTCTTGCCAATAAGGTCAAGTAGTGGTCATCTCTTGCTGTTGTGACAGATGGCTGACCTTGCCCTAGTCTTCTTCATACTCTTCCACAGTCCACAAATCACAATTTGGGATGTTCCAATTGCTGTTGTCTGTGTTTGACCAGCTTAAGGACGTCCTATGGCTCTCTCCAAGCTTCGCATTCCAGTGAATCATTTTGCAGTGACATTGCAAGGGCTGGGCATTTTTAAGATCAGGGAACATCCATATACTCCAAAACATTTAGCCTTTTATATAGTGCATTTTCCCCAATTAAAAGTAAACATTTTTTTTTGTATTTCATTTGCACGGTAAAACAACGTTCTATGACTGTTTTTCTGATGTTTAGCAAAAAAAGATCAAATGCTGTTTTTTTATAACTTCAATATCCCCTAACTTCAACGTTGTTCATTCATATCCTGGGACCTTTAATCTGAAATGGTTGGTTCTTGGTTCTCAGATGCTCACCCCACTTGTACAAGTCACTGGCTAAATGCATCTGCAAAGTACTGTACATGTAGTCCTTGGATTTATAAAACTGTGTACTAATCAAATTACTAATGTAATTATGCAACCATGAATAATCTGTTTAATTCAGTTAATGTGTATAAAGACCTTTAAACTTTGTATAAACTCTCTGTGTTTCATGTGTATACATCTTTTTTTTTAGTTTGAAGTGTGTGCTTTTAAGTGTGTTGTATCATTTATGTCCAGAATTAAGTGCAAGAGTGTGTTTTTGATGCATTACAGTACATTACAAGCCTAACTGTCTTGGTGTGTGAAAAAGTCTGTCATGGGGTGAGTTGCATGTGAGAGGCCAGAGTCAGGTACAAGGCAACAGCCCCTGGTATATTTCTGAGAACACTAGTAAAAATGCTTGCATTTAGTATTTTTAAATTTCAAAAATGTCATTGCAAAACATATGATCACCATAATAAGAGTGAAAAACAAATCTGTTAAAATAATATACCATTGCATACATTTTGCTGTAACTGCATCATTCAATTCTGATAATCCCTGTTATCCCATATTATCTCAGCACGATTCCATGTTGTTGTTTTTGATACATTTTTGCAAATGCAAATATTATGCAAATATTACGTTTCCTGCAGATGTTGTGTTATCATCGGCAAACATCCTGTTTTTCATTTAGTTTCAGTCAGTATGGCCCAAGCTGCTTACTGTCCTCTCTTTCTAAGACAATCTAATGCAAAGACCTTGTAAGGCCTTCACTTTTTTTACAGAACAGAATAAAAACTCTACCGGATCCAGCGAAATACAACCCATTAATGAGCCCTTAAAGCCAACCTGCATCCTGGTGTAAAAGTTCAAACCATGCTAGCAGAACAATAGTGCACTGATTGTGTGTGTGTGTGTTTTCCTTTTCATAGTTATCACGTTAGGCACTAAAGGGTGTGGGAGTCTGGAAGAAAACAAAGGCTTGGCATCTGGATCACTCATCTCTCATGTGCTGCATCATCAGCCACCCACACATTCACCCACACTACACAAATTTTACTTCTCACACACACTCACTACACTCTTACATCATCAGACATTCTCTCTGAGACTTACGTGACTGGTTCTGCTTCTCATGTAATATTTGATGCTCAGTCGTGTACAGTATGAACCACCACGTAAGTCACGCTAGACAACTTTATATATATATATACACTACCGTTCAAAAGTTTGGGGTCACCTAGACAATTTTGTGTTTTCCCTTAAATCTCATA
>JAVSBV010054123.1:0-10804 GCA_033117975.1 Parotocinclus spilosoma
TGGAGCTCCATGCAAGGTCTCACCTCGTGGGGTAAGGAGAAAGGTCAGGAATCAGCCTAGAACTACACAAGATGACCTGGCCAATGACCCAAAAAAAAACTGGGACCACACGCTCAAAGATGACCATTAGTGCCACACTACATTGTCATAGCTGAAAATCCTGCAGGGCCATGTCTCTCTGCAATCCATGCAAGTCTCTCTGCTCATGCCAGCTAATGTCCTGGCCCATTTAAAATTCCCCTATTCCTATTTTGATAATCCAGAGATGGCATGAGAAAAAGAAGGATGAGAACAAAGTCCCAACCGTAAAGCATGGGGGTAGAAACATCATACTTTGGGAATGCTTGTCTACAAAGGGGACAGGACGACTGCACAATATTGAAGGGAGGATGGATCAGTAAGAGCATTAAAGAAGTCATGGCTGGGTCTTTCAGCAAGACAGTGACGGTAAGAAGCATTTTAAGGTCCTGGAGTAGCCTAGCCAGTCTCTAAACCTGAACCAAAGAGTAAATCTTTGGAGGGAGCTGAAACTCCATGTTTACCAGCAAAAGCCCTGAAACCTGGAAAGATCTGGAGAAGATCTGTATGGAGGAGTGGGCCAAAATCCTTGCTGCAGTGTGTGCAATCTTGGTCAAAAACCACAGGAAACATCCAACCTCTGTAATTGCAAACAAAGTTCTGTCTTTCTATTGTATCAAATACTTATTTCATGCAATAAAATGCTAATTAATTATTTAAAAATCATACAACGTGATTTTCTGGATTTATGTATCTACAATAGAAATTACAGACCTCTCCTTGTAGGTGGGAAAACTTGTAAAATTGGCAGTGTATGAATTACTTACTTGCCCTACTGTATATTCTAATTGGGCAGACGAGAGAGCGATTGTAATAACTCCACTCCACAAATGCCACTATACCACATATACTAACCTCTTGAGCTGTCCAATGAGAATGAGGTTAGGTGCAGTGCCCGTGAGAGTTGCCGTTCCCCCTATGCTGGCAGCATAGGGGATACAAAGAAGAAATCCTTTCCATACTTTCAAATGATATTCTGCCTCTTTCCTGACTTCCTCCTGGCATCTCTGCTCAATTTTCTCTGTTCCGTCAGGTCTGTGAGGGAGGTTAATATGTAGACAGGCATGACTATGCAGTAAGGTGTCAATGGTTCTTGCATTTTATAGTATTGCATTTTATAGTTTTATGTAAAGTTAAGTGTTCATATATATATATATATATATAAGATAAAATTGCATGTAAAAGGAAATCATGAGGATTTTTAAATCACTGTAGTTTCTTCTAGACAGCATCCTGTATATCATGTTTTTCTCCTAAGCTCACATTTTGCTCAGACATGCCACCATATTGATGCTCGTGTTTACCTGCTGCTGAAAATAATCAAACTCTAAAAATAAGCATGTCTTATTCATAACATGTCCTGAAAGCCTAATAATCATCTTAAGATAAACAGTTTGGCTGCTTTAATCTTGCCATCTCTGTATGTCTTTTCGTCTTTATATTATTTGTCCTCATGAATTTTAGATTCAAGTGTCACAAATTTGAAGTGTAAATATAACAAATTAAGTTTTCTCAGCTATTAAATAGCAACCACTAAGCAATATTATTTCCCATGTTTAGTAATGAACATGTCATCATTAAAACAGTTTGATTTGTCAGGGCATTTTGATACTGTCCAAATAAGCCATCTTATAAATGCCTGATATGTGTTTAAAGTTGTATGGTGATGCAAATCTAAAGAAAATGAATAAATAGACATGTTTCAGATTTGCAGAAGAATTATTTGGTCTCTCACCTGTCTTCTCCAGTCACAGTATTTTTTTCAGATGCCAGTACAAGAAGCTTCACCTGAGACTTTCCTGCAACAGAAGGACACACATGCTAGTGTCTCCTATGTGAAATACTTTGACCGAGTTGTTCAAATAACTAGAGGTAGAGGCTGGATATAGCACAATTACATTTGTAAAAAACTATTTTTACTCCAGTACATTGTCTAAGTTATCTGTACTTCACCTTAAATTCATTTTGGAAATAAAAAAGGGTCAACATTTATTTGCACCACTGTACTTCACAAATTGGAAGAATCATAAGAAGAGTTTAAGAAGTAAATTTCATTACAAATTGGATTACTGGTTTGTTTTCAGTTCTTATGGATAATCCTCAAGTGTGTTGTGGTTCCTCAAATTTTGATGGATGTAGCATGTTACATAGAACTAAGTAAAAACAAGCATTAACAGTCGCTACAGTATAATTCACTACTTGGTTTAAAATACAATGTTATACATTACACAGTGAAAGAACATCACATTATATTTAACCTAACAGACAGACAGTACTATGGATGCACATAAAAGTGTTTCTTGTTATTTTTCAAAGCAACACATTTTATTCAATAGTAATATTTAGTAACAAACAAGTTAACATTTAAGACTGATATTTAATTGCAGAGTACAATTTCAAGTTATTAAAATGTGAATTCAGTTTTAACTATGATAATGGTAATGCCAACATGATGCTTAAATGCAACTGACTTTCAGATATAAATTGTTTTTAAAAGGTTTTATCCTGGTCAGGGTTGTGGGGGCACTGGAACTGTATTTCCAGAATTCTCACAAGGAGGCAACGTCCTCCTCCAGTCTGTGGTCACCGTGGTGGTGGACTACCGCTGAGCCATATTTGTTTGTGTTACATATCAGTGGCATACCTTAACTGTCACTGCAAGTATCAAAATTCTGTCTCTCTTCTATCCATCTATATGAGAAGCAGCCTGTGGACTGTGTATTGGCTGATTTGTTTATTCATTTATTTGCAAATTTTCTACAGTGAATAAATAAGACAGCTTCACTGGCTTGGTGGTAAAAGTCAGCTGCTAAAAATAGCAGTCCCTAAAGGCTTGGGTTCAAAACTCAGAAGCGCCTGTAACATGAAGGTCAGGTAGAAAACATTGCAATCTACAGGTGCCCTGTTCAGGGTATACCTTTATCAGACCCTGTAAGCATAATAGCAACATTATAGGATGGTTATATTTGCAAAAACACATCATTCCAGCTGTGAGGTAATTGCAAACATAGAAAGAATTTATAAATAGACGAAATTGCAATATAATTCTTCACATGTTCACATTGTCAGATGGGTGGTGAAGGTTTGACTTCCTGAGAGTATCTAAGAATTTCTCAGGCGCTGAATGTGTTCCCTGGAGAGAATGATCAGGGCTTAGAGGTGGTCACTGTGGTCCACCCCCTTAGGCACAACTAGTTATGCGTCTGTGTGATGCCTGAACTGGCCAAAGGGGAACCCTGGTAACCATGGAGGTGGGCTGGCCAACTGCTGCTGCACAATTACAAAAAGCATTCCTCGTTTTTTTTGTTCTGAGCTGCACAGCCAAGTCATTATTTGACAGTGTATCTGTTATCATTATTAAAATGTCACACAATAGTTGCATTTACCATTTATGGGTAATTATGGTGCAGTAATTTATCAAATCATATCTTGCTCACCCTCAGGATCAACCTTGACCTTGGCATTTTCCTTCAGGGTTTCCAAGTCTCCAAACAGGCTTTCTAAAACAGCATTGGCAATGGGTAGCATCATGGCAGTCGTAGCAGAATTACTCAACCACATTGAAAGGAATGAAGAAGTAATCATCATCCCCAAAATCAACCTTAAGGAAATATTGAAAAAACATAATAGTAATTGATTATCATACCTGAAAATTAGTCAATTATAAATTAATTACATTATAATTATATTATAACAATAATACATAAATAATAATAATAATAATAATAATAATAATAGTTATCATTGTTATTATTATTATTAGTAGTAGTGGTATTATACAATTATAGTGTAGTAATAAATAATAATAATGACAATAATAATAATAATTTCAGTATATTAAATCATACTTATTTATGTAAGTATGTATTTCATGTCATGTAGACGTACCCAGATTGCAGCATTTAAATTAAGAGTAAATACACTGCTTACAAAAATTAAGGGATATTTCAAAATGAATGCGAAGAGGATCCCACATGGACTGCTTGACAAGCTGATGCACCATTGCTGTTAGTTTGGTTTGACAGTCAATGTGTGCCAGTCTGATTCATTTTGGCATGCTTCGGTTCACCCCAATGAATACATCACTTGCTACTCATGCAGCTTACTACTCAATTATCACAATTTGTTTGCATACCATTTGCATAATAGAACCACTTTATTTTACTTTCAATTTGCTGTTCTGATGATCTTGCTTAATTAAATAAAATCAAATGTTTTCATTGCTTCATATTTTAATTTGAAGTATCCCGTAATTTTTGTAAGCATTGTAATTAAGCTTCTTGATAAAACAAACATTTGGTGATGTCAAACTTATTTTTTAAAAAATCACCTGCATAATGGACATGTACTAAAGTAAAATTAAGAGTATTTCCACAAGGATAACTTTTGGGAGTAAACAGCTATATGGCAATAAGAAATCCTCTTTATAGTAAGACTAAAGGAAAAAGAAAGTTGAATTTGCTAAGAAGCATGCAGATGTAGTCTGGTGCAATAGACAATGTAATGCCATCTGATCGGTCCAGATTTACCCTATTCCAGAATGATGGATGCATATGCCATGTGACTGAAAATTGTAGGATAAATCACGTGCAGCTCATGTTTGCCTGACATAACTAGGGTTGGTTACATATTGACACAATGTTACTAAACACCAACAACATATCTGGAACAAATGTAAATGAATGACAAATTTAGGTCAGCACCATAATGCTAAATAAAATGAGTGTCATGATTTGAAAATGATCATCAAACCTCACTCCACCTGATCATATCTAGACACTGACACCTCAGATGCAGATGTAGCAAAGCAACATAAATAAATATTTTTGGTTTCATGTTGTAGCAACAAATTTTTTGAAATGTCATTACAAAACAGGGGGTTTAGGGGAACTGTTTAAGAGAATATCTGGAGGACCATGAATGTTTTAATAGTACTACTGGTCAGTTATTCAAAGTAAAACTCTCACACCACTGCAAAGAGCCAAGCTAATTTTAAATGATATAGAAGAAGTGGCGTACTGGTACAGTGTCAGAATTGCTTGCACAAACATAATATGTGTAAACAGTAAATATAAGTACAAATCAGAAAAATCTGGATCAGTTTCTAAAAAAATGCCAAGAAAAACAGACATTTACAAAGACGTTTTCATACATTTACTTTTATTTCATTGCAGACAATATGACCTGAGATAAACGCAGATATTTAATCTCATATTGTCTTATAATTTTATTTGTTAGTATACATCCATTCCGGCATTTCAGGCCAGTGGTCTTATAGACTTACTGCTTATAACAGTCTGGATAGTTCTTTTCACCTTTGGTCCAGTGCACGCCTCAGCAGAGCTCAGCACTCATTTCTACCTTTTATTCAGAATACATTTGTCTGAATACATTTGCAAGTCACTTACAAGTCTACTGTGAATATTATGGTAAGCATATCATAATTACAGTCACCTGTTGATATCACATTTTTCAAATCCCATCCTTATTTAGTTTTCTTTCCTCATTACTAGCCCTAATTTGCCCGGCCTCTGCAGGCCTGAAACAAAGGAACGGCTGTATAACAAATGAAATTAACCAAAAAAAAACAAAAAATATCTTAATCTCATACTGTCTGAAATAAAAAAAAAAATCAAATTAAGTGTAAGTGTATTTTAATTAAGATTTCCCATACTGTCCCAACCTTTTCCCATGATGGAACACAAAAATAGACAAGCCAGAAGCAATCGAAAATCCAGTGCTGTGATCTAATTAATATAAAATTGAACTTCACCAAAGTATTCAAATAATTATACAGGATTGATCAGCCCTAACATTTAAACCACTGACAGGTGACGTGAATAACACTGACTGTGTGATGCTCTGAGCAGTGCACTGCTGGAAAACCTTAGATCCTGATATTCATGTTAATGTTACTTTGACATGTACCACCTACTGAACATAAACCAAGTAAACCTCTTTATGGCAGTGACCTTCTTTAGCAAGATATTGCATGCTGCTACACATCAGAAAATGTTCACAAATGGATAGAATAGCATATCAAAGAGTTCAAGGTGTTAACTTTGTCCTCAGCTTCCCCAGATCTCAATGAAATCGAGCATCTATGACATTTGCTGGACAAACAAAACCAGTATTTGAAGGCCTGACCTCGCAACGGAATGTTAATGCCCTGGTGCTATAATCTTGGTGACAGATACCACAATACCTTCAGAGGTCTTGTGGATTTCATGCCTCAATGGACCAGAGCCTTAACAGCACAAGGGAAACAGTATAAAGCAAGTGGCTAAAATATACATACAGTACTGTAATAGAAAAAAGTTTTCTGAGTTTTTTTTGTTATCATGTCTACTATGGTTTCCTCCCAGTGGTGTGTGTATTTACCCTACGATTGACTGGTGTCTATCTAGGGTTGGTTAATGCCTTGTGCCCTAGGTAAGTGGTGACATGACAGTACAGTTAAGTGGACTATGGACCAGAAGGTTATGGATTGAATTCCCAACTGTCTCAAGCTATCACAATTGGAGCCATGAGCAAGGCCCTTAACCCACAATTACTTGAATTGAAAAGTTGTAGCAGTTGTAAGTCAACCTGGAGATGGACACCTGCTAAATTACAAATGTAAATTAAATGATGATTGTTACATATGATCTATATTTTAAAAAATGTTTACTCATGCACAACAAACGTAATCCCTTCAGTCTCATTTACATAATTTGTAAAATACATAATAACCAGGATCCATGAATACATATCACCCTATATTTACTCAGCTTATTTGTTTAGTGGGAAACTTTGGACCTGTTAATACTTCTCAGAGTGGAATAATGGGTGGAATAATGGGTGGTATAATTTCAGCCATCAAAGGAATTTTAATAAACAAACCTCCCAATGATAAAAGTATTTTGTATGCACAAAACTGGATGCAATTCTTGCATCCATTGAACTTGTGATTTGTTGGAGAGTTTTTGCTTTAATTTCTTTGCAGGATATCGCAATTACCTCCCAGTGCTGATGTTTTGATGTGAAGTGCCTCCCACTGTCATAGATCTTTTGCTTGAGGATACTCCAACGGTTCTCAGGGTTTTAGGGTTGAGGTCAGTGGAGGATGTGGACCACACCATGAGTTTCTCTCCTGTTATTTTTTGCAGCATGAGATGGTGCATTGTCATGCATGAAGACGATTTTGGTATGAAAGGCAAGGTTCTTTTTTATGTACCATAGAAGAAAGTGGTCAATCAGAAACTCTATATACTTTGCAGTACATACAATCTGTAACCCCATTTTTGAAGTCGTAGCCTTGTTGGGACATGAGGCCTACTCTATCCATTTGGACCATCCATGCTTGCACAGCACTCATTAGTAAACAAGTTTGGCTGAAATTGTATGTCTGGGCTCACCGCAACCGTTTCTGTTCAAGAGCATTGGTTAGGGTTGTCTGAATAGTAGGGCTATGCACAACTGCAATCCTACACCTTGAGGCTTACAGGACTCCAGAGGCACCAGCAGCTTTAAATACCTGCTGCTTCGCAATGGCATTTTAGCTGTTGCGCTCTTAATCTGATGAATTTATCTGGTAGAAACGTTCTTCATTATGCCTCTATCTGCCCAAACTCATCTGAAATATCAGACAAAATAAATATCTTATGTTTTTATACCTTGCCAAAGGCATTGCACTATTTGACGCTTTTCAGCAGCAGAGAAAGATCCTATTTATTTACCAAATTGCCAGTAACCTGTGGCCTGTTTAATAATGTGGAACATCCTTTCTAAGTATTTAATTTTTTTGTTAAACATTTTGTAAAACATTAATAAAAACAGATTACGATGTTTTGCAAATCCTGTTTAACCCATATTCAATTTAATCCACTACACAGACAAGATATTTCATCTTCAAAATGGATAAACGTTGTTGTTTTTTGCAAATATTCACTCATTTTGAATTTGATACCTGCAACACATTCCAAAAGAATTGGTAGAGGAGCAACAAAAGACCAAGAAAGTTGAGAAATGCTGAAAAACACTTTTTTGGAACATTTTACAGGTGAACAGGATAATTGGAAACAGGTGGGTGTCATGAAAAAAGGGAGCACCTTTGAAAGGCGCAGTCGTACACAAGCAAGGATGAAATGAGGTTCACCACTTTTTGAAAGTGCGTGAGCAAAAGGTTCTTTTATGGTTAAACTGCAAGGATGGACCATCATACAGAATTCTTTTTTCAAAAAAATATGTTATATACTCCAGGCTAAAGACAAAAGTACCATCAAGATGGTTAACAGGAGTAAGTATAAAAAGCCAGGTTCTGTTATTGTATGGGTTTATGTCAGTGCAGGTGGCAAAAGTAATTTACACGCTGCACACATGACAAAGGCATGGCCACGGGAGCAGAATTTTTTAACTGTTGCACACCTTAAGACACCTAATAGCGTTTTAATCACTTTGCATTCTCTGTACTAAGACATCTTGTAGGTGTTGTGAGAAGGAATAGCAACATTAATATGTGACCCTACATTTTGTTTAGTAGTATGTAGCCAGCCTGGAATGCTAGAATAAATGTACAGTAGATTAACAAATTATCAAGTCAACAACTGAAATTTACCAGGTCAAAGCAAGATGCAAGAATCAGTATGAAAAAAAATCATTTTTCATACTGTCCTATTTTTTTCTGATTTTAGATTCTGTGTAGGTAAAACAGTATGCATGTTTGGGTGAGACATCTGAAAGAGCTGTGTTATGCATAGTACAACAGGTGCTGCTATAAAACTTGTTAATGCAGTAGTACTTACAGTAATTTTAGTTCTGAATTATTTTTAGTATTTTGGTTCTGAACTAAACAGACAACTATTGCCTGATAATGACAGACAATTCTCTGGTATTGTACTTCTGTTTTTGTCATGCTGCCTCATCGTGAGCAGCATCTATCTTTTCATGTGAGAGAGGATGAGCCATGTCAAGTAACATATATATATATATATACACACACACATACATGTGTACACACAGTCGAATCCGGTTAATTGGACGCGATAGTTTTGGTCCTAATTACCAGCTGTCTGATTAAACGAACATGCCCTATGTTAAAAGATGGGACGTGCTTAAACGTGACATATTAAATGTTTATTAAACCTTTATTGTGTGATTTACACGCACGTATAGCGAATGTACAAACAACTACTTGTACTTGTACTTACTAATACTGTAAAATAAAGTTCTTACTAAATTCCAGTCAACGTTTAAAGAAGGTTTTGCTCTTGTCAACACAACTTTTCTGATTTTCTGACCTTTGATAAAAGCATAAATTCCCCCGGGGATCCCAAAAATCCTCTCATAAATTGCTGATCTGCTTTTGCAGTGGCTAAGTGGCGACTTGTGGCTTCTTTTTCTTATTCGCTCTCATGTTCTTTTGTCTGATAAAGCGGAATTTTGGTCCAAATAAGCAAATAACATTAAACGTATATAATAGGATTTGTTTCTGTACTTTAGGAATTGGTCTGAATAAGCGGCTGGTCCTATTAACCGGTGGTCCAATTAACCAGACTCGACTGTATATATATATATTGTCTATATAGTTTCAGATAATCTAAATAATCTAATCTTAGTTTTGGAAATAGATAAAAAACATTGCCATGTTTTGACCTTACTTCAGGCTTCCCTAAACACATTTTAGTCAAACTAATGAAGTTACAAATAAAGATGATATTGTGAGGCATAAAAATTAGCATTTTATTGCAGTTGGGTCCATACTAATAATATTTTGCATTATGGAGCTCAAACTCCAATGTAGTGACATGTCAAGCTTGTACTGATACAACCAGAGATCCTTTTGTTTTTAGCTCCATTTCTACTGTGAATATCTGTAAAGCATTGAAGGGCATTGATCTAAAAAGTCATGTGGACCTGATAATTTGGATCCTCATCTCTTAAAGCATGCAGCTGATTTTGTTGCTGAGCCAATTGCTCACATGTTTAATCTGAACTTTCAAACTAAAACTATTCCTAAAATTTAGAAAGCATGTTCACCTATTATTTAAGGGTTAACCTTTGAATTTAAAACAATTATCATCACTATATCAAGGCTAAGTATTCTTGCTATGATTTTAGAGTCTCAATTGAAAAAAATATGACTGAAAACAACATTTTAGGTGAAACTCAAACAGGCTTTAGAGCAGGTAATAGTACCATAACAGTAGCTATATCGGTAACAAATGATTTTATTTGTTGATTTAACTACCGTATTTGTTAGACAGAGTAAGTGATATTGGTATACGTGAATAAAAAATCTGAAATGATTTAGGAACTACCTCACAAATAGATCTCAATGTGTATTTGCAGATGGTCACAAATCTAAATTTCTGTAGATTACCTCGTGATTTTGCAAAGTATCAGTTGTAGTCCCTAAATTTTTTTCTATTTTTATAATTTATTTTGAAAAGTATATGCTCACAACTAAAGTGCATCTTTATGCAGATGATACAATACTCTACTCAGTTGCATCTTCTTTGAATCAAGCTAATGCTGTTGACATTTCAACAAACACTAGCTTCAATATATGGATTGAAACTTGTTCTCAATGATAAGAAATCCAAATTCATGATCTTTTTCTTTGATTTTACACTCTTTAGGTATTCATACTATAGAAGCAATTGAAATAGAGAGCAGTGGCGATTGCTCTAAGACTGCAAGGGAAGCTCAGCTTCCCCTAAAATGTCAAAAAATAAGTGATCAAATA
>JAVSBV010054134.1:0-10804 GCA_033117975.1 Parotocinclus spilosoma
CAGTGTTCCATAAAGAACTTCAAATCGTGACTCATCTGACCACAGAACAGTCTTCCATTTTGCCACACTCCATTTAATGACCCCTGGCCCAGTGCAAACGTATGAGCTTGTGGAGCTTGCTTAGAAATGGCTTCCTCTTTGCAATGTGTAGCACTCTCATCCATTTTAACATACTTCTGTTCTCCCCCATGAATATGTCACTTGTTACTCAATCACCGTTGAGTTTGTACAACGTTGTACAATTGAGTTTGCATCTCATTGGCGTAATCAAACAACTTTTTTTTACTTTTCATTTGATTTGCTGATGATCTTGGTTAATTCAATAAAATCCAATTATTTTTTTTGTTCACTTCATATTAATTTTAAAATATCCCATTTTTTTGTAAATAGTTTATTAATCTATTATCAATACATCTTGATGCATATTTTTTCTATGCAAGATATCTTCTTTCTCACAGTGATTACATTACTTTTTGGTTTTGGTCTCAAAGGTTATTACATTATACTTGTATCAGCTTTCAATAGTGTTCAGTAATTTTTCTCAGTGTTGGGGGTAATGCCGTACAAAGTACCACATTATAGTAACTTTATTAACAAAATAACAAAATATTGTAACCATTGTAAATTATATTCTTGCAATCAAATTGCATTTCCTGATAAAGAAAAAGCATTACTTGTGTTACTCATGTTTCTGAGGAGTAAAACCACTAAGGAGTAATCCTACAACATTTACAACAAACTTTCTCTAAATACTATCTGTTCAGTGTCTTTATGTAATCTATGCACACGGCCATGAGAAGGGATGAGAGAAATTGAGCTCTCTATAGATTTGAATCATTTGAACCATTTCTTCATAAATGTTCTGCTTTCGCAAATCAATAATTAAAATGACTGTTGGCTGATATCCTTGTATTTTCTAGTTGGTACAGATTAATATGGGCTTTAGGAACTAACTTGGAAGTAAAGTAATGAGTAATGGTATTACTTTTTCCAGGGAGTAAGTCATAAAGTACATTTTCACACAATAATCAACACAACAATTTGAGCTTAAAATGTATTAGTCGCTGATATGTTCCCTTTGCACTGTAGTGCCAGCATGATTTTACAATATTCTAAAGTGCATCTTGTAATTACTGTATCCATGGTTTTCTCTGTTTTTTTTGTTCTGAAAATGCTTGATGATTTGTGAAAAAACACATGACGTTTCCTTCTTTATTCTTCAAGTAGTTGTTGCAAAGCGTTAAAGTGTTCTTGGGTTCTTATCCTTACAGCTGAACCTTCTTCACAAAGATTAAATAAGCAACTTCACTAGTGGTTTTAGATTTTTGGATCCCACTACAGTGTACAGAGAGACAGTATATACAGATGTCCTGGAACTTGCAGTGATGTCTGACTATATGGACTATATTTGATTTCAGCACAAGTGACCATTAATGACAGGAGCAAGGTTGCATCGATACTAGTCGCTTTCACACCGGGTCAAATTTAGTGATCAATTAACCTAACACATGCCTTTAGACTATGGGAGGAAACTGGAGCAACTGGAATAAACTGACATGGAGATGGGGAAGACTTGCAAATACCACAAAGGCAGAAGCCAAGGTCAGGATTCTGAGTCAGGGACCAACTCTTGGACAGAACAATTTTTGTAGCTCTTAGAACATCCTGTTCCTGTTTTCCTTTTTACATTAGGGATTTCTTAGTTGTGGCAGCTTCTTACTGTTTTTAGCATCATCTATTCCTCTCCCATCTGGTCCAGTGAACATCACATCATTGTAGATCTAATATAGAGATGAACAACAGTCCCAGAGATGAAAACAGTCTAATGAGAAAAGGAAAGAGTAAGAGAGAGAATGTGTCTCTGACTGGTTACACCAAGGCATATTCTAGGTGCCTGACAATTTTATGCTTTTACACATTGCTGTAGCATGTTAGGAATTAGCTTAACACGTGTATTATTCACATTACTGAGGTGTTGCCTTATATAGACAACAGAGACAGAATATCCCCCACAACTTTATTATATACACAGGGAACAACAGTGTGTGAGGCCAAGTGCCAGCCATCCATCATCCACAAATAGTGCAGCGCGCATAAGATATTTTAACAGGCCACGTGAACGGGGGAGATATATAATCCACAAATACATTTGTGCCAGGCCTCAAATGCTCCCATATCAACTGTCAGTGCAGGCATTTAAAATGTGTCTGGGAATGTACACAAGGGTAGTAACAATAGGAGACATGAATCATGCAACACAGCAGCATGTAAGCATACATACACATACAGCCATTAATTATGAGTTATGTAAGACAGAAAAGATGAGGAGCACTGCAGTGAGAAAGGCTGACATGATTGGAGACAAATGTAATGCATAGATTGATTCATGGTGTATGTGTGTGTGTGTGTGTGTGTTAGGTGTTGAAGGCTACCACCTCAATGAGCGATGTTAAGTCTTAAGAATGAATTTGTAACTCTTTACAGTAAGGGTCCCAAAGAGACACCAGTTCGTATCTATTATGTATTATATTGTGTAATTAATAATTAATTACTATTAAATATGTATATTTAACAAATATTTAAGTGTCATTTACTACTGCATATTAGATAACTACTACAGTTAGTCTCAAAGCACACTGTGTACTGGCATTTTCATTATTGTATACTACTTATACAAAAATACAAATTATTTTCTTCACATGCTATTTGCATAGTTTCTCAAATTTAGGCTGCTGAAACACTTACTTATGCAATGCCAGACAACCCACATCTTATGTATATATTTTAACAGGAGCAACATAATTTAATAGGAGCTCCCTGGTCCCTGCAAATAATAGACCTCGGAATAGATCTCAGAAATCACTTTTTAAAGTGCAAGCAAATGAAAAAGAGCATGAGAGAGAGAGAGAGAGAGAGAGAGAGAGAGAGAGCATCCTGATTGGTCTTTTTTTGTGATCAGCAGACCAATGATGTTTCTGTGTTGGCAGGGCTTTACAATGTATCTGTTCTGTCCATCAGTTTAGGTTGGTGTAGGCGTGCAGAAACGTGGCCCACCTTTGTTTTTCCCTCTTGAGTGTTCTAAAAAAGAATAAGATACAGTTAAACGCGTTTTACTCTGGGGGCTGAGGGGTGTTGGGTCTTAGTGCGAGGTCTTAATGCTACCTCCCTAAATAAATTTTTGTGCATAGTGGTATGGTAGTGCTGTAACAGGAATAGTCTTTATGATACTGCTACCATGAAGTTGAAAATGCCAAATTCTGTAGAACATTTTGTTACTACATGCTGTAATATTCAGATTTTCTGTCACTTGAACAAGGAGACCAATCTAAAATCTTCTTATGCCACTTTAGTTTGCGCTTTAAACTCATTACAAATGTTGATGTTGTTTTTAAAAAAATTGGTAGTAAATTGTAGGCTGAGGACACCAGCAGTCCAATGAGCTTGTGTGGCTGTGTGTGAGCATTTACATTTGACATTTATGTAAATTTAGCAGACGCCCTTATCCAAAGCAACGTACAATTCATACAGTCTTACAATCCAAGCAAGTGTGGGTAAAGGGCCTCAGGAACTAATCTGTGGTAGCTTGGCATAGGTGGGATTTGAATCCTGAACCTTCTGGTCCATAATTCAGTTCCTTAACCACTAGGCCACCACAGTGGGCACTTCATGGCTGATTGGAAAATTAGTTAAATTCTAGAAACTGATATTATATTCTAGACAAATTACTTTTAGCAAGACTTCTCAGTTGTACCAGCAATTTCAATGCATTACTATTACTTCAACTTCAAATAAAATAAGATACATTTAAAAAATCCATTCATAATGAAAATATTTTTGACAGAAAGAACTGTGTTTTACTACAGAAAATAGTACATTACACATATACTAAAAAAGTTATTTTCAGATAAGATAGTAAAGACTGGCTTGAGAGTTTTAAAAACAGTTTTCTGTACTTTTCAGAAAACTGTGCCAAAAATGATTGTTTGTGGTGACTACACAAGTTACAGGATCAGTGCATAGAGATTAGGTAAAGGGTTATAAAATGGTCAACAGTCTACTGTGCTAACTGCAAATCAATAGACGTTTCTCCTCAAGGTTAAGAGTTAAGTTTACATATAAGGCTCACCTTAATCGTTATATTAGTGCATAACTTGTCTGAGAAACTTCTCTTTTCACATTGATTTTCTTGCTGGATCACTGGATAAGATCAGCATTTTAGAGGAGGGTGCTACTTACCCCCTTACAGGCACCAAAGACTGGCAAGCATCACTCTGATTACATGAATGACCAGAATGTTATCTCTTTCACCCAGAGAGCACAGCTAAATGTGCTGTCTTGAACAATTGGGAGCCCAAGCAAGCCATGATGTCTTTACAAGACCAATAAAATGATGAAAAAGCAATTTCAGGTGTTCCTTCTCTGTGTGTTGTGGTAGACATTTAGAAGGAGAGTCATACCATCTCTTGTCTTTCAATTCTCTCTGCCCTTCCTCTGTGCATTCTCTTCCATCATCCACTGCATTCTGCCTTCAAAGAGGAGTAATTTGAACTCCATTTCCCAGGGGCTCACTCCTTTACTTCCTGCTCCTCAAATAAGCAGTGTATTGATTAGATATCAGCTGGTAATTGGGCTGCAATCTCTCTCTCTCACCCCAGAGAATGTATGACGGCAGTGACAGGGAATGGATATTCCCTCTGAACATGGTAAATAGTCTGTAGGACAAAATGTCTTTCCTAAGCAGTTGTCATATCAATCCTTTAATCTATCCCTGTTAAGGAAATAATCACTTAAATATTTTTGATTATACACCTAAATCTTTATGGTTATCTATTCATTCATATACGTTCTTCCATCATACATAAAGACAGATTTTCAATGGATCTTAGGACTGAAATATCCTAATCAAAGTGTAATTTTAGTCATTACCATAATTGGTTTGCATTTGTATATGCCACCTAAAGTCCTGAAATATCCAGAGCACACAAAGCTAAAACAGTTAATTTAAAAGAGGGAATATACAAATTCCTCTCTCTGCCAGATCAGTCACAACATGCCAAAGCAGCCATTTACCTCCTAGAAAAATTGCTTTCCAAAGCCAGCACTGCTCCCTGGTTCTTCTTTAAGGCCACATTTGACAAGGATCTCATTTGGCTGCTCAATATTGCCATAATCAAACTATCAGCCATCTGAGCCAGCATGTTCATAATCACAGTATCGCTTCTACACTCTAGTTCAGTTACACCTTTTGAATACATGTTCTTCCCATATATATTGTACTGTCAAGTGGTAGAAATTTAGATCTTTGGAGCTTCAATTTTTCTTGCAGATTTCTTTAAGTCCAGACATGGACTGGAATATCTTTGTCAATTACCATTAGTCTTGCAGTAACAAGTAACAGAAGTCAGTCCAGGGGAACAATTATGAGCCTACCTGTGGCAGCTGAATGCCTGGCTTCAGGACCCCTGAACCTGCAGTCCTTACCAGGATAAGTAAGGGTATCCATTGAGTTTTTAAGTAAGTCAAAGCATGCATTGTGCAATATTGGTAATATTATCATATTGGTTCATGAGACTGTTTATACTTATCCAACAAATGGATACCACAAAAAATATTAAGCAGAATTACTCTACACTATGTTAATACAGTCTTGAAATGTTGGATAGAACTTTACTGCATTAATTTATCAGACAGCTGTCTGTAACTTAACGCTGTGGTAGCCTAGTGGTTAAGGTACTGGACTATGGACCAAAGGGTTCAAATCCCACCCCTGTGAAGCTGCCACTGTTGGGTCCTTGAGCAAGACACTTAATCCACAATTGTTCACATTGTAAGATTGTATAAGCTTTGGGTAACAGCACCTGCTAAATGCTGTTAATGTAACCTATCTAGTGTATTATATACTCTACAAACAGTTACACATTAAATGCTTTAATTTCAATTTTATTTAAGACTGGTCTTTATTTTTTTAAAAGTAACAGTATATATTGTGCATATTTAAATATGAAATATCCTAATGCTTTGTACTTGCAGTTGCAATTAAAATCTTTTTAATCAACGGACTGTATCTGGTTTCTCTCATTGTGTTTTTTTATCCTCCTTTCATTGGTCTCCCACTGATGAAAGAATGGAGCCTTTCCAGCATCCAACCCAATTAAATTGTGCAGTGACTTTAGCTCTGCATAAGGTTTAAAGTATACTCTTCAGTCTGTCCCATACTAGTATAATTATTATTACAAAAATAATGGTGGAATTTTACAATTTGTGGCATATATATCCACTTATTTATATGTTTTGTAATCACAAACAAAATAGAGACTTTGGCTTTTAAACAATTAATTATAAGCAAGACAAAATCTAAATATAAGTGAATGTAATGAGCTATATGTGTGTGGAGTGGGGTGGTGGCTTCAGGGGTAAGACAGTGGGGTGATGTGATCAATATGATAATTATTCTTAGCTCTGTATGGGAGTTAATAGTTCTGTTGAATAGAATAGAGCAGGGCTTAACAATCAATGTGCTGTTTACCAATTAAACACATGTATGTGCTTATGTATCTTCATAATAATCATGAAATAATATAAAATGTTTGTATTAATTAATGTATTTATACTTAAGGAATTATGTAATCATATAATTATATGTATATACTGTACAAATGTAATAATGGAATATGTAATTCTATATTAATTTTGGATCTACTGAAGTGCATCGTATTTCTTCATGATATAATGTACAGTAGAAAAAGGAGGTACAGGGTGTATTTAAGATGAGTCACACAATGTGTTGTCTAGAGTGGAAAAGATTGTACAAGCATGTTGCGAGTTAAAGTATTTGTGTCCTAAACAGCACTGGATCTACTTGTTGTCATTTCCCCTGACAGCCTATTCCAAATCTGAATTCAGCTGGATGCCGTCCTCATACAAACCACATGTGCACACTCAAGCACACACAGTTTTGATTAATGACTATTAATGAGAGCTATTGCAGAACTTATAAATCTTCTGATTCTTCTTATTTAACCAAATAATGCGCCCAGTAGCAATATACTACATTGGGAGAAAAATATATAGAAAAGAATAATATTTTACAGTAATAACTAGACATTTTAGTGTCTAATAACACATTCAATAACATTGACATATGTGGGTTGGCCTACTAGCTAAGACTTGATATGCATTCTTGAAAATTTAGACATGTGGTGCATTTAAAATTGTTATTCAAATCACTACTGAACACAGAACAATGTCAAACTTATCTTAACTGATCCAAGACTCCTGTGAACATCTACCTAAAAAAACTGTGCAGTGCTGCTAAAAAAACAAGCTACATTAAAACCCAACACAACTATGATTCCAAGTGCTACTTAGTTCTTCGAAAGAACAATGCCCTATTATGAAATCAATTGGTAACAGTTCTTTGCCTTTGATGACACCTAATCCATTCTGGGATTTCAAAATGCAAGAAGGAGATGGGAGGAAAGTGAGTAGAGTTGAGGAATTATGCACAATGCATCATGTATTCCAAATCCTTTTGTATTTGGAGTCTTAATGTCTATTGGCCTGTGTGCTTTTAAGCGCTTTAGTTCTTGTGGCTAATGAGATGGGGAAAGGGAAAAGAAGGATCATAACAGTCAGTAGTCATGAATCTTTACTAAGACCTTCACAGCAGTTCTGATCACAATATAGTGTGTTAGTAGTCTTGGCAAAGATAAGAGGTAAAGCCGTTTTTGAAAGTTTGTAAATTCTTTATTTTTTTCCATGTTTCTGCATGAACTAAAACTAAAACATCAACTGATTTTCAATCCTAAGAATCCCAAAAGTAACTAGAAATAAATAACTCAAACAATTGAGACTAAAATATTATACTTGGCCATTTATTTTGGAATATGAAATATTACATATATGTGAGTGATAATGACATCCAGTACCTGGTGTGCCTCCCTTGTTCAGAAATAAGCATTTCCAGAATCTGTTGATCAGTTCTGCACATTAGTTGTGAGGAATTTCAGCCCAGTTCTCTGTACAGAACAGCTTCAGTTCTGGAATGTTGGTGGTTTTCTCACATGAGTTGCTCAGTTCTGCTTCCAAAACAGTTCTATTGGTTTAGGGACTTTAAATTGATCATTCCAAAACACATTATTTTTAACTATTAGAATGTACTTATTGTCTTCTTTCATGCCCCACTTTTTCTTAAGATTCAGTTCACAGACATTTCTTGACAGATTCCTTTAGAAATTGTTGGAGTCAAACGGAATTCATTGTCTCAGTAATGTTTGACAATTGGACTGAACTTCACTAAAACTTCACTAAATATGCTGCAAAACAAACACAACCCATAGTATTACTAGTACTGTTTCACATATGAGATAAGGTTCTTTAACTGGAATGCAGTGTTTTCCTTTCTCCAGACATAATCATTTAAAACAAAAAATATATATTTTTGGTCTCCTATGGCCATAAATAAATCCAATTGTCATCTTCCTTGTTTATGTACACCATTGTGCTCTCCTGATGATTCAGAGTTCTCCTGATGGTAAACTAATGCACATTTTCATTAGGTAAAGTTGTTTAGAGGTTATCATGACACTGATTCCATTTTGACACTGTGGACTATTATACACTTTGCTCCTACAGTGATCAGTGTTGATGGATAAAAAGAGGATAGTCTTACTGTAAATATCCTCTATCTGTTCCAGGGGTCTGTTGGGTGAGAATCTCGAATCTCAGGATCTCTAATCTATTTCTGTGCATTCAAAATGCCATAGATTGTCCATAACATACACCTTCCCATATCATAACCATGGGCCACTCGATTCATAATGTTAACATCAGCAAACCGCTCACCCAAAAGACGCCATACACCCAGTCTGCCATCTGCCTTGTACAGTGAAAACTAGGATTCATCCATGAAGAGAACACCTCTCCAACATTCCATATGCCATCGAATGTAAGCATTTGCCCACTCAAATCAGTTACGACAATGCACTGCAGTCAGGTGGAGACCCTGAGGAGGATGACAAGAATGCAGATGAGCTTCCCTGAGACAGTTTCTGACAGGCTTGTACAGCAATTATTTGCCTATGCAAACCGATTGGCAGCAGCTGTCCAATTGGCTGGTCAGACAGTTTGTTAGGTGACGATGCTGGATGTAGAGGTCCTGGGCTGGTGTGGTTACACATGGTCTGTGGTTGTGTGGCTGGTTGGTTGTATTGCCAATTTCTCTGAAATACCTTTGGAGACAGCTTATGTTAGAGAAATGAACATTTATGTCACAGGCAACAGCTCTGGTGGATATTCCTGCAGTCAGCCCTCCAACTGCACACTCCCTCAAAACTTGTGACATCTGTGGCATTGTGCTGTGTGATAAAACTGCACATTTTAAAGTGGCCTTTTATTGTGGCCAGCCTAAAGTAAACCTATGCAATAATCATGCTGTCTAATCAGCATCCTGATATGCCACACATGTGAGGCGGATGGATTATCTCGAGAAAAGTGAGAAGTGTTTACTAACACAGATTTAGACACATTTATGAACAATATTTGAGAGAAAAAACTCTTTCATGTACATAGAAAAAGATTTAGATCTTTGAGCTCAACTCATGAAAAATGGAAACAAAATCAAAACGATTGGATTTTTGTTCAGTATATCTACACACACTCACTGACAATAATAGACAAGATCCAGATAGTAAGTCAGGTTTCTGCAACACTTGGCATGCAGTTCTGTTACAGACAGATATGTAAATGATTACAGGTGTAGTCTCATTAAACACTGGCTCTGCCACAACACAGCGTAACATTTCTTCCCCCATTGCCCTCTAACTGCCAGTTCTCAGAGGATAGTTTTGGTAAGTGTACATTTATTTGTAATTGGGTAATTGTTGACTGCTAGCCATACCTCTGTAACACATCTACCCACAGCTGGACCTGTATATCCCGTACACTCGTAGGTTGCAGACGATGGCATCCCTGCTGGTCCCATCAATGCTTGACTGGCAATAAATCTGGTGACCAGGCAGGCCAAGGAAGTGTTATAATCTGGCCAAAAGAGTCCTGCATGTGGGTAGGTATTATCAAAAATGGCAGTTGAAAACCCCACCATAACACATGTCGCCGTAGAATGTCCTGCATATATCACTGATTTTTTAGTGCCCCTCATATCACTTTTAGAGGTGACTGACTGTCCTATAAGATGACTGCCCAGATCATCAAATGTGCAGTTGGGGCAAAGTGTCATTCCCCTCAAAGGCAGAATTGTGCTCACCATGAGACCGTGATACTGGAATCTGAATCATTAGGATTACAAACAAAACCTGGATTTATCACTAAAGGCAATATGGTCAACAGTAGTCAGTAGTTTTTTTATTCATGACACCACTGCAAACAAAAGTGACAAAGTATGACAACAATTTCTTTCTGCTAAGCGTCTGGAAATTGTCTGGTCAGAGAAAGTAGTGAAGGTGCCACCTGTGTCTGGATGGTGGACAACAAATCTGTGAAAGCCCCTTGTGCTTGGTGGATCAAACAGTCCACTCTACTGTCTGTCTAGGCCGTTCACTGTGTGTGTGTGACCCCACGGATCCACAGCTCTCAACACCTCCTAACAGCTAGGTCAGAACTGACTAGATGGTGGGCAATTTGTTGGTTCGTCCATCCTGCTTCTCTCAGTTCAATGACTCTTAAAGTCTGTCAACTTCAAATATCAAATATCAATGAGTGTGTCATAAAGAAATGTCTAGCAGACAATGTTTTCTCACCATATATATATATATATATATATATATATATAGTTCAGAAATATAGA
>JAVSBV010054145.1:0-10804 GCA_033117975.1 Parotocinclus spilosoma
AGAAAAAACGGAGTACCCAGAGTAAACCCATGCAGACACGGGGAGGACATGGAGACTCCACACAAAAAGGACCCAGGTCTCTCCACCCTGGGATTGAACCTGGGACCTTCTTATGTGAGGCAGCGGCGCTACCCACAGAGCCACCGTGCTGCCCCCATAGACTGGTGCATTATTATAAACCTACATATATTTAGTGAATTCCTTATGTGATTTTCTGCACAAGTGTAAAACATTGTCTTCACAGTCACAATTTTACTTTTGGAGTTTGTTAAATATCTTCAACATGGGCATGGGCAAATATGGGCATTCAGTATATGGTGGTATGTGAAGGACTCTTAGGAATCTCTTGTAGTCATCTGTCTTTTCGCTACTGTAAGTGCTTAACTCATTATACAGTCATGGCCAAAAGTTTTGAGAATTGCACAAAATATTGCTGTTTGTAAGATCCATTCAACCATTTATCGAATCATCAAGAACTTCAAGGAGATTGGCTCAATTGAAGTGAAGAAGACTTCAGGTTGCCCAGGAAAGTCAAGCAAGCATCAGGATTGTCTCCTAAAGAGGATGCAGCAAAACAAATACCCAGAAACTGTGATCAACTCCAAGCATTGATTAGATTGATTAAGATTTTGCCCAGAAGCTCTATCTAGCATGCCGAAGCAAATTGCAGAAGTGTTAAAGAAGAAAGGCAAGCACTGTAAATATTAAGTTTTTATTTCAACTGTTTTTTTTAAGTAAAAAATATGGAATCCTTATAATTGTAGTTACTTATGCCAGATAAACATCTGACAAAAGGTTAAGAAAACCAAAATTTGTTCCAGTCTCAAAACCTTTGGCCACGGCTATGTGTGCATGTGAATTTTACTCTTGATTTTAAATTGCTCACCCAATTGATTAAAATATATATAATTAAAATAAATAAATGAATGAATAAAAATAGTGCATAAACCTTTGGGTGTCTCATCCATGTGTTTAGGTCATTCATTTTTTCTGACAATGTTAATTCATTACAGGTATGCACTCTTTAACAACCACATTGCATTCTGTGAAAGGACGTTGACCAAAATAGTTG
Organism: Parotocinclus spilosoma; assembly: GCA_033117975.1. Lineage (NCBI taxonomy): Eukaryota > Metazoa > Chordata > Actinopteri > Siluriformes > Loricariidae > Parotocinclus > Parotocinclus spilosoma. Next base: position 1,073 of record JAVSBV010054145.1, read on the forward strand.
TTGACCGGACAATGCCATAGTCACATAGTCTTTTTATGCTTCTGCAATGTAAACATCAAATAAATTTTTACAAGAGAACTGCATGCAAACAATAGGTAAATGCGTCAGAAATACAGCTGAAAACATGAGTAAATAATGAGGGATTTAAACGACTAATACTTTTGTTTGACAAAAGCCAAAAAACACATTGATAGACATTTATAGGAATCATGTGGTATATTAACCAGAGGAAACAGAATCTCATGAACTGAATGTGAACCAGTTTATATAGTTATAGGTTAGACAGAGGTTGTGTGATCATTAAAACCACCCAGAAAGAACTGCAGTGCACAGCGTGCCGACACACTCACACATTAATGTTCACGTAACACAAGCAGGAAGCGGAGACATGCCTTAAAGACATTAAACAATGCATGCTGTCTAGCTTTGTATAGTTAAGTTTCGTTATAGCACCTTGCTCCTTTTTTGCTTGGACTCTAGGAATCACCTTTGCTTCTAGACATTCCTTTCAGTCACACATTACATCTGTTACCAAATATTTGCTCACCTTTGCAATATTGCACACCTTCCTCTCTGTTTTGGTAATGCAGTGATATTTCATGCATTTATCACATCAAATCTCATTTACAGCAACTGCAGATTCTTGAGTATCTTTATTCTAAGGTCTTCAGAAAACTCCACTAAAACCAAAACACAATTGCAAATTGCAAAATTATTTGTTTAATAGTGAGAGTGCATAATTTTTAAGGCTTTGGTACACATTTCCTTAAAAAATAGTAGGATCTGGCTACTCACCACATGATTATTCAATTTAATTCAGTTCAATTCAATGTTATTTGTATAGCACTGTTTACAATATACATTGTTACATTGATACATAAACATTGTCACAAATTAGCTTTGAACAGTTAAGAACCTCCAAACCAGAACAACTACAGAATTCCTCCTTCTTACTTTATGTTTATTCTATGTTCACTCTACGTTTGATTCAATTCAATGAATTCAATTAAATTCATGTGGTTTATATAGTTTATTGTCCCTAATGAGCAAGCCACTGAATTGTGGCTATGCGCTGTATGCTACTGTTTCTTAGATTGACTAAAAGTGTCTGTGCATGATCCCTAATCCCTGATTTATTTATGGTGTGCATTGAAGATGTGTGTAGGGAATAGCAAGGCCAACTTTTGCTGAGCTCTAGGTGCTGTTTGTTTGCTTTAAATTTCCATAGTGTGTCTGCACAGTGCATTTGTTTTGACTGATTTGCTGAATTGAGTGATAAACATAGCCAGCTGAAATGGTGCAAGCCTTCTCAACATGAAGAGATTTGGCATGCAAATTGTGTTTCAGGGGAAAGGTGGAAGAAGAGAGCAGCATGGGGATGTAGCTTATGTTGGAACTTGAAGCTCCTACAAGCTCCTCCTAAATTATTCTACAAGCACTCCTTTAACGCTTTTTCTGGGAGGTAAACTAGTTTTTGAGTACTTAGGCTTGCAATGTGAAGGGCCAGGAGAATATTTACAGGGTCAGGTGATAGACTGTTGAATTTTAGCTAACACACTTTTATTTTCACTTGCAAGAGCATTTATTGGACAAACAGATCATTATAAAAATATATGTATTTATTTGGGCTTATGCAGCAATAGTTACACAGGTTTCATTAATTTGTGCATGTTTTTACAGATTAAGCAGCTTTGTATATTGCATTTACTTGTCCGCATATCAAGTCCTGATTTCATCATCAGTTCACACGTGTGTGATCCAAAATAAAGACAGAGGTTTGGCTCACCAATGCGCTGTCAACTGAAACTCATGACTGTTTGTAAAGATTACCTACGAAATAGAAGTACATCTTGTTTAACCCTTGATCAAACCTTTTATCCGTCAAGCTGAGCATGTACAGTCATGTCCAAAGGTTTTGAGAATGGCATAATTTTGGTTTTCACAAAGTTTGCTGCCTTAGTGTTTTGAGGACTATTTGTTAGCTGTTTACATGGTATAATGAGGTACAATTCTAAGTATTCCACATGTTTCCTAACATTTTATTGGCAAATACATCCCGTTTAAGCAAAGACTGAATTTTTTACAGTGTTGACCCTTATCACTTTTGACATTACTTGTAACATGGGGCTTGAGCATATTGGAAAAAGCCTTGTTCATCTCAAAATTACTCCTGGATTGTTGGGAGAAGTTACTCTTGGAGGATGTTTTGATACATATTTAAATAAACATAAATACTTATTCATGGCAGTGCTCTTTTTGAGTGAACCCACTGTCCTGGATGAGTAGCAACCCCACACACGAATAGCCTCAGGATGGTTCACTGTTGGCATGATATAGGAATCATCGTAGCACTCACCTTGTTTTCTCCTGGCAATCATTTTACCAGATTTCCCAAACAGTCTGAAGGGATGTCAGTCTGTCTTTTATGTTTTTTTTATAGAGAAGTGCCTTCATTGCTGCCCTTCTTGACACCAAGCATCCTTTTACAGCATACAGCATACAGTTGGGGATGTAGCTCAGTGGTAGAGCGTGTACTTCGCATGTATGAGGTCCTGGGTTCAATCCCCAGCATCTCCATTAATGTTCAACAAGCAAATTTTGGGACTGTGGTAGCCTAGTGGTTAAGGTACTGGCCTCTGGACCAGAAGGTCCAGGGTTCGAATCCCACCTCTGCCAAGCTGCCACAGTTGGGCCCTTGAGCAAGGCCCTTAACCCACAACTGCTTGGATTATAAGACTGTATGAGTTGTAAGTCGCTTTGGATAAGGGCGTATGCTAAATAATGGCATAAAAAAAATCCTCCAAAAGGGTTATTTACTGTGTATTGAGATACACTCACACCTGCCCTCTGCTATTCCTGAGCAAGCTCTGCACTGGTGGTGACTCGATCTCGTAGCTGCATCCGCTTTGGACGACAGTCCTGATGCTTGCTTGACTTTCTTGGGTGCCCTGAAGCCTTCTTCACTGCAATTGAACCTTGAAGTTCTTAATGATTTAATAAATGGTTGATCAAGGTTTTATCTTACAAGCAGCAATAATGCAATACAATGATGACTGCACACCGTGGAGGTAACCATCTTGAACAGAAGTAAACTTAAAAGCATCACAATCGTTTTAAAGCAACCAGTCTGCTCTTCTAATCAGCATGACAAAGTGATATTAGTTGTTTTGTCCACATTAACCCTTTAGCCAACAAGTCACTGAAATGATGCTAGCAGATCATTATGTATGGCTGGAATGTAGTGGCTGGAATGCAGGAATTGTTACATTTCAGTAGAAAATGCAGTAAGGTCATTTTCATGACAGGTAATGACTTTAATGACAATCTAGAGTTAATATAAATTGACACCATAAAAACTGGTGCTGTAAACCAAAATTTGTGCCATTCTCAAAACATTTAGCCACAACTTTATTATTGATATCAACATTTTTTTTTTCTCAACAATTTTTATTTCTCAGTTCTTTCATTTCTTCAACTCAGATTACTGATAATCTGATATTCATTTTAAGATTCTTCAACTACTTGTGGTTGGGAAATATTGTATCATAATCCACAGGAGGCAGCAATATTGCTGTATTATTTAATTATTCCTAAATAAAATCCAGGTGAGTGAGGGATGAATTAGAAGGAGTGTTTGGCTAGAATTTGGCTTCTGCTGTGGAAAATAGTTTTATCCTCAGAGCCCTGAATAGGACATGCAATTCCACCACTCCAACACCAGACAGCGCCAGATATTAGCACTGTAATCCCTTGGTCTGGCAATATTGTTTTTTGTTTATTGTGTGCTCTTAGATGAAATTATCATAAATATATAACCATTTCACAGACCTTTGCTGTTGTAGAAGACATTTTTAACACAAACTGCATTTACTTGTTGAAGCATTTGTGTTGTTAGTATTCTGTTTCCAGTTTTTCCACACAATCAAGGATTCTTTCTGTGGAATCCCATATACCCACTTAGTTTTAGCCTCCTACCACCAATATGGCATACACAATTCACCAGTCTTTTGAAAATCATCCAGTTATAAGCTCCTTGTGTCTTTGGTGGTGGTGTGGTCACTGTTTTAGAAGCTGGAGATGATCCCAGTCCAACTTTCCTTCCCTCAGACATAACCACTTTATATATATTGTTATGGAACAGTCGTTTTTTAATGATGTGTACATGTGATTGTGTATTTGAATGTTTATAATATTAAACATATCAGCACCAAGTCTCCATAGCCATAACACAACAGTGGCAACAAAACGAGTTGTACTGGACACCTCAGTCACTCTCAATATGACAGTTTCTTAATTTTCAACCTCCCCAACGAGTTACTTCATAACATGAGCTTCCTATTATTTGGTGTATACTTTGGGGGTTATGAACAGGTTTATTTGTTTCCACTAGATGTAACAATCTTGTATTTACATATTACATACCAGCTGTTGTTTGTGCTGAGTCTACTATCTAAAATCCAATCCAGTTTTAGATAACTGTATTTTTTTCAGATGTCAGCTCTGTTGTGTTGACAGCCATAATACTAGGTTGCCAAACAAACATATTCTAAGCTCTGCCACTCATGGCTATTGCTGGTCTAATCATGTGTCTGTCAGGGAAAACCTTAAAACTCTTTGGGATGTCATATCAGATTTATTTCATTAAATATATTTTGTGTTATGGTCCCTGAGATTTCCGTGACTAGTGCACAATTAAAAAGAATATTACCTGCCCATATGCTATAACGTAGTAAAGCAAGGTTCATAAAGAAATGGTTGTCTGCCTTTATGGGCCTTAAGTAAGAACTGATAAAAGGCCTTAACGTCATCAGACACTTTTCATCAGATATTTTTGAATACCGTATTGTCCAACATCAGGTCCTATCCTCATGGCTAGGTTCCAAAATTTAGTGGATATTCTGAGATTCTTTGTAAGCAAGTAATGGAGGAATGTACTCCATATTAATACCAATGTTTTTGGGTGTAGTTTCTGGGTCCGAGACAGTTTTTATCATGCAACGCTAGTGAAATCTATGCTCAGTAGATTCCTTTTTAGCATTCTAATAGAAACTAGTCAGTGGGCTGATACACCTTCTTTCACTTAGCATCCAGCTTTGATGATTATTAAAGCTTGGCGCTTTGATGAACTCCAGAGGGAGGTTGGGATGGTGCAGGCACGTGGTCCCTTGCACACTCACAGCAAGGCCCTACCCGCCGCTCCCTTTTGGCTGGTGATTTGTTGGCACAGCACCTGTTCTGTGTTTTCACACATCAGGAGGTAACGACCTGAGCTGCGGGAGGAAGTGTACACACTCAGTCATGGCTCAGGGAATACACTCACACTGTGAGGATTTCCCCACTGTAAAATACTGACAGCCAAGATGGATTACAGGCATAGCGCTTGGTCCTCACAGTCCTATTTAAATACTTTTAACATAGTCTGCATTTAGGAAAATGAATATAGTAAGTGTTCTCAAGAGAGGCTTTAGCTGCAGATCTTCTATTATTATATTGCTTTGCCTGCATTTGTGCCTGTTAACAATTTAGCCTGCTTAAAGCTTCACTATTGAAATAAACTATTTTATTAACTCTTTCAAATAATTAGTTTGAAAATGAACTGCTAAGTATAATTTCTACACATTTCAACATTTCGTTCGTTCTTTCTTTCTTTTTCTTTCTTTCTTAGTTTACCCGTATGTTAATTGAGTGGGCAGTTCTAACCTTATTTTGCAATTATCTAAAAAAAATGTGTACATTCCAAATTTTCAACAATTCAAATATGTTTTAAAAGTGACGCATTTAAATATTCAGAGCAGCATTTCTTAACCTGTGTCCCATGGACCCCAGGGTCCGTAAACCTACTCCGTTTTTATAGGGTCCGTAAACCTACTCATCAAGTTTTTATTTATGTGCTCAGTCCTGTGTTCTTATGTGCACTATCGGGCTAAATAATGGGCCAAGTCCCAAATGGCAAACATTTAGCTTTTAATGTTCCCAACAACAAATCATTAGCAAGAAACGTGGTATTTGATTTTCCCTTTGATGTCTTTAACTGTTGAAGCCAAGTGGGGAAACTTGGAGTGCTATTTACAGAAAAGAGAGTCAATATTGTTCCACTCAGCTCTGATGGCTTCAAACAGTTGATGAGTAACTGAAAAACATTTCCCACTAGTTTGTGTTTGCAGTTTTTGTTCTTGCACGCATTTTCTGCATCTTTGGCTCGCTTTCTCAAAACTCTAAACACAAAACCACAAACACAACATGCAAAACTCTACAATTCTCTAGCAGATGCAAACACTGCGATCGAAAACGTTACATCTCTTTCCAAAATGGCACACACGCTATCATATGAATAGATCTTTCTAACAACAAACAATACACTGACATGCTCAACACAAGACACTGCTATAAATATTATATCAGTACGTTTATGCACTTTTTATTCTCAGTGTTGCACTGTAGCTGGCTGTAGACGATTGTAGCAGTAGGGTAATGAACAGTACTCTTAGTTCTCTATACTTTTGGTTTATATTAAGTTTATAAGCTGCATCTGTAAAATATCATTTTATACAATAAATTCTTTATTTATCCAGGCAAGTCATTAAGAACAGTTTCTTATTTACAATGGCAGCCTGGCAAGAGGCAAAAAGACTCTGAAAAAAAATCTGTGCATTGTGTGACCAATGCATTTGTTATAAGACATATGAAAGGGCTGTGTGTCAGTGCCCCCAAAATGAAACCAAATAAAGCCACAAAGTAAAACCCTGACTTCTGCTGTGCTGTACAAGCACTTAAAAAGGTATCCCGATGGCAAAAGCATGCCCAGTTAAGTACAAGCCAGTGGGGAAGTGGAGAGTGGAAATAATCGCGGTCCAGCGCAGTTCAAGGCAACTCAGGTTCAGTGTGAGTACGCCCTTAGTGTGTGTAGAGCTGATACGAGTGGATCAGACACAGCAGTTCTGCTGGAGCTTTAAACCACCTCAGGGTCACTGCTGGGCTGATAAGAGTCTACCAGCCCAAAATGTCCAGCTACCAGCATAATGTAGGGAGTGTACTGTGAGCATGAAGTGATGAAGGATCAGGGGATGATTAACACACACTGTGGAACAACAAATGGTTTACTGTCACTGACTTTACATCTACAATGTGGACTCTTCAGTTGGGTTTTGGAATGGGAAATATTGTGGGAGGTATAGAAGAAACATTGTGGTTGATCTTTTTGCAGACCAAAGCAGCCTAATGGAAACTTACTTTGTGCCAAATAGCAACATACCTAACATAGCATATTATTGGTCCATGTCTTTGCTTGCCTGTAATGAAATGGCCATATATATGCAGGAAAGGGATGAGGAAATTGGTGTTAAAGGGACTGAGATTGGCATGGCAGTGGCAGACATCTCGCTGTCTAACTGACATTCCTAATGGAATAGTGATCAATAATGTTTCTCCTCTGCCCCCTTCTTTTGGTTGGTTTAAAGCCAGCCGGATCAGTAAATTTGCAAATTTCTAGATAAATACAAGAGCAGGAGACCTAAAGCAGTCAATACGGCGAAGCAAAATTTACTGGATTATAGTGCTGTAACACGTCATTACAGTGCTGATGTGATAACAAATCCACGGAACATATTTAGCATAACTTACCTAGCATTGTTGTTCAACTGTTTTAGTGAAATGGTACAATGCATATCTGTTTCATCTGGATTTGGCTGCACTATAATACACTGTCAAGTGTAGACAATTGTGGCAAATGTTATTGCATATTGTGTTGTCTGCAATTATGTGGTTCTGGATTTCTCATAGTCTAATGGTACTGTTTTTCAACCACAATTTTCACAATAGCGGTCATCTATTTTGGTTTGAGCAGCCTGTGTCGTCCACTTTGGACTGGTTGTCTGTGAATTTTGCAGAAGATTCAACAATTGTTTACAGTAGGTTAAAATAATTTCTTTGTTAAATGTGAGCCCAAATATTCTACAGTATATAAGGTTTAAATATGGCCCTTAGCCAAGCCAAACCATGAGCCAAATTGTTTTGTTCTGAAGCCACTGCTTTGCTCTGTGAGTGGATGCATTGTCTTGTTGATAAAAAACGTGTGGTCATTCCCCTTAAGAAAAGAACCATTCAGTCACTGAAAGCCAATATTCTTCTGTGCTGATCCATCATTTCTTCCAAAACCTTTTTTTTATCTTCTCAGGCTTTGTAACTCATTGTCTAATTACAGACCTAATAATAATACATGAATAATAATACATTATATTTATGCAGTGTCTTTCAGAATACTAAAGGTCACTTTGCATTTAGATGGGTAGAAATGTTTAATAAAGAGATATGTTTTTACATGAATGGGAAATGAGAAAGAAAAGCCACAGAGTGCAAGGAAAAAGGAGTTCAACAGCAGCCACACTAAAAGCTCTGCCACCTGTAAAACGTGGTAAAATATTTTGAGGTTATTTTGTGCTTTGCCTATTTTTTCCCATGTTTTGTTATTTTTTAATTTTTTAAATAATATATTACAGCGGTTCAGAGAGTGGGCTGCAGTAAGTGTAAGAACAGAAATAAGTTAAATATCACCATCATTATTCATAGTGTCCACAAATAGTGTCATAAAAAGTAGTGTCTAAAAATACGGATGTTGTTCATCTCCGATTGTCTGTAATGGTTTTTCTGTGTATACTTGTGGGCAATTTAGATATTCAAAAATATTTATGACTTGGTATGCAATAGTGAGGATCAACTCTTCATAGAAGTCACTTACAACCTTTATTTTCTGCCAATTCATTGAGTATCATATCCATGGCCAGGTGAAATGGATCAGTGGTCGTTCAAATGCCTTTATGTTTACATATTCAGCACTGTTTCTGGCTGCTGTACCAATATGTGGTCTCCATGCCATCTAGCTTTCAGTGTACTCTTTGGGGTGATTCCCCTTAAGTCCACTGATCTAGTTTTGACTCCACCAATCCACAATTAGATAGACTGTTTACAAATTTTAAAACCAGCATTGCTTGAGCAACCTACAAAGATCACTCCAAGAAAAAAACATGTAATAGTCTGCAAGGTCACAAAGAAAACTCAGGGTAACTTTTAAGCAACTAAATGCCTCACTCGCATTGCCCAATGCTAAGGTTAATGAAATTAGCATTGCTAGGTTAGAGTATTGAATAGTATTGAGACCTATTACTTAACAGTATGTACATAGTTTTGTATATAGTATTGTATATAGTTTCTTCTCTGTAAAATTATTTTCATCTAGAAAATCAACTAAAACGTTGTTTGACCACATGCACCAACTTTAAATAAGACTGTATATGACTGCATGAACCCTGATGGTAAGAAGTTCCCTTCTATCTTTTTAAGTAGTTTTCCATGTTTGTTCATGTAGGACTTACTTCCAAAGCACTAACTTGAGAAAAGCTGGAGTATGTCCTTAAATTGACATGGTTCATTAACAAAATGATGGTAGGTCTCCCATACATCAGGATAATCAACATGTTTCTGTTTTAAGTCCACAGACTCTAATCAGCATGTTTCTGTTTGAAGTTAATTACAGTAATGAATAGGGTGACTGCAGTATTGTCATTAAGATCTGGCCGGGTAATTTAAGGTTGCTGGTTGTTGGCCCTGCCCCCTCCTTTGGGCAGTCAGACATGGGAACATGAAGTCATAGTGGTAAGTAAGTGTGTGTGTGTGTGTGTGTGTGTGTGTGTGAGAGAGAGTGTGTGTGTGTGTGTGTGTGTGTGTGTGTGTGTGTGT
>JAVSBV010054156.1:0-10803 GCA_033117975.1 Parotocinclus spilosoma
TTTAATCGGACCAGCCGGTTATTAGGACCAAAACGATCATGTCCCGATGTGGTCCCATTAACCGGAATCGACTGTATTACAATCTACAGTTAGGGTTAGGTATAGGTACTATTACAATCTAAAGAGGGCTATAGCACAGTTGAGGTGTAAACAACTGCTTTAAAACGTTATGCCATTCGAAAGGCATCTCTCTCATTAGTGGTAGTGAAAGTGGTAATGTTAGTGCGCACCCCACACACACACTCTTTGGGAACCACTGTCATACACACACATACGTACGTACACACCTGCAGCTCAGTGATCCATGTGCAATGCCAGTAGGACTGTGCTGCCAGCTTCACGAAGAACTCTCTCTCTGGACGACCTTTCATGGGAGGTGGAGGTGGAGCATCAGGTGCTGCATCTGGAGGTGGAGGAACAGGAACAGGTGTTGGAGGCTCGCCCCATCGCCAGTGTAGAATCTTCTGCACTCGTCCTTTAATTGTTGGGCACTTAAGAAAGAGTAAAACCTGAGTGTATGTGCACACTTTCATTTTCACTCAATGCATTTATTAATCATGACCCAATTTAATATACTACAGTTGATTTTACTTTCAGGGGATGCAGAAAATCTGGTAACATGCATAAACCAAAGATCTGGGGAGGGATAAGTGGGCAGGAGATGGTCCAATATTTAGTATATTTTGCATATTTAAGAGTACACTTTAGAGTACACAATATATTAAACTGTAAATTATTTAGGACCTTCTAGGCCTATTTAGGACCAGCAGACACATCGTTCATTAACACATTCTGTCATATGACACACAAAAAAAAACATATGTTGAAGCATATACAGTCAAATCCGGTTAATTGGACCACTGGTTAATGGGACCAGCCGCTTATTCAGACCAAATCCTAAAGTACTAAAACAAATGATATTATATACGTGTAATGTTATTCGCTTATTTCAACCAAAATTCTGCTTAATTGGACCAAAGAACGTGACAGCGAATAAGAAAAAGAAGCCACAAGTCGCCACTTAGCCACTGCAAAGCGGGTCAGCAAGATATGGGAAGATTTTTGGGATCCCCGGGAGAATTTATGCTTTTATCAAAGGTCAGGAAATCCAAAAAGTTGGGAGGTAACCACGCCCACCACTTTCTTGATTTTGTTGAAGTGCAGTCTGTCAAGAGAACGCGTCAGATCACACAGGATAAGTTCTTCAAACGTTGACTGGAATTTAGTAAGAACTTGTTTTTTACAGTATTATGCTTCGCATGCTGAGTACCTATACATTGTGTTGTAGATCATTTCAAAAGCAGAAGCAACAGTTTAAGTCCTCATTTGTGGGTATGCGTGCGCATATGGGTGTGTTTGTGTGTATGTAACAGTCATGTGCTTCCTTTCTTAAAAAAGACTAAAGACTGTTCTGACTTTGTTGATGTGTTTATAGAATTTTTGTACACTGTGTTTCACTTTTTTTTATGATTGTGTTTCACCATTTGTATGAATTTCTTCGGTTAATTTGTAAACAAGCTATAAATTGTTTTCGTAAGTGTATGTGCCTATTGTTAGTAGTACCCCCCCCCCATCCCCCACCTCCCCACCTGCATATTCTTTGTAATCTATAACTACATAAACTGGTTTACATTCACTTGTTTAGTCTCTTTTTTACCTGGCTGTTGAGGTACATCATACTATCCTCCTAAGTGTACATTTCCATTAATTACAAAGGGTTTAGCATGTTTAGAAAAGTGACTTTGTTTTCAGTTGTATCTCTGGTTCGCATTTATTTCGCGTTGTGGCAAAAGTCTTTCTGGTGAAACAAGGCCAAAAGGTTGAACCTTTTGGACAATATTGTAAGCAACAACTAAGCACAGCATTAACTACACCTGGTTAATGGATTAACCATTTCAACTTAACAATTAGAAGCTGCACTAACATAATTCCAGTTAACTGTCATATAAAATGATCTAAATGATCTAAAACTAGCTCTTTGAGCAATTAGATAACATTTCAGTGCTTAGAACGATTTCTGACTCACTGTAACAGCCAAACTACCAGAAGTTGAACCATATTGACGACCTGCTGTCACACAGTTCTTTTCCAGTGTCTCGCTCAGCGGATCTCACTCGCTTTGCTGGCTTTCTCCGATAATTAGCAGTTTGGCATTACACAGGAATGAATAGGTGTCACTCCATCAGAAAGCAGGCTGACTGCCCTCGGTACTGTTATTGAATCAGATCTGAACACACTGGATATACTGCAAGATACTGTGTATTACAGATATTATTATTGTTCTTATATTTTAAAAAAATGTCTAAAACGAATGTTTGTCACCTGCAGAGGTTTTTTTGTCACCTTACCAGGCATGTTCAGGTTTTTGTCTACATGTGGGGTGAAAAATGAGCGATTCCTATGAACGATTCCTATAAACAATACAGCTTCTAATGACTGATGCAGGGTTTTACATACACACAGCTGTCAGGATTGAGAAAGTATTGATGAACTCTGACAGCAGCAAGTTTGTGAGGAACTGAAACACTGACAGTGATTACTAATGTCTCGCTCTCTCGCTCTCTCCCTCTCTCTCTCTCTATCTTTTTCTCTCTCTCTCCACTGGCCAGGATTTTTAATGGCATTCACATGGATGCTAGAAGCACGGTCACTGTGCAGGTCAGAATCTCGGCTCCCCGAGCTGAGTTGAGCTACAAGCCAGCTCAGAGTATGTAAACAAGATTTATTTTTGTTGTATTTATAAAAGCAGGATGTTCAGAGCTCTGTTTTAGACTATTGACTACATTTACGTGTTGACATAGATTTCCAGTATATACAATAAACCAGTATAATAATAATAATAATAATGAGAATAATAATATTAATAACAATAATACATAGATATCTTATTGCACCCAAAGTAATTCAGGATAAATGCCCCCTCCACATACCTGACCAGTATAAGCAGGAATAAAATACAGTAGAATCCGGTTAATTGGACCACTGGTTAAAAGGGACCAGCCGCTTATTTGGAGAAATCCTAAAGTACCGAAACAAATCCTATTATATACTTGTAAAGTTATTCGCTTATTTGGACCTAAATTCCGCTTAATCGAACCAAAGAACGTGTACAGTATGTAATATCCGTGAAGAAACTCTTCTCTGGCATCACTACCCGCAAACTCCCGAGTTTATTCCCAGCCCTCTACTGCCGCCTATAGGTCTTTACCTAACATTTCCATTTACTACAAAAAAAGAAGCCACAAGCGCCACTTAGCCACAGCAGAAGCAGATCTGCGATTTATGGGAGGATTTTTGGGATCCTCGGGAGAATAATGCTTTTATCAAAGGTCAGGAAATCCTAAAAGTTGTGTTGACAAGAGCAAAACACGGCAAGGAGGTGAACACGCCCACCACTTCATTGTTTTTGTTTAAGTTCAGTCTGTCAAGAGAATGAGTCAGATCACACTGGATAAGTTCTTCAAACTTTGACTGGAATTTAATAAGAACTTGTTTTTTACAGTATTATGCTTCGCATGCTGAGTACCTATATATTGTGTTGTAGATCGTTTCTAAAAACTTACATAGCATGTCCCGTCTTGTAACATAGGGCATGTTCGTTTAATTGGAACAGCCGGTTATTAGGACCAAAACGGTCAAGTCCCGATGTGGTCCCATTAACCGGAATCGTCTGTACATTTTTATTAGTTATTGTTATGATACATTTCTCTCATGTTTTCAGATTGAGATTAAGTTAGTAAACCACAAAGATATTTATTCCATAACCGCTTTGCACATGATTTCTAAGGGTAGCCATAAGTTAGTTGCTCTGCTCAGGATTTTTGTCATTTCTCTGTGAAAACAGGGTGCTGACAAAATGACAAGTCACAGAACTAGTGTACAGAAATGCAAATGATGACTACTAAAGAACTACTTTAGAAAGTATTGATCAACTATTGGGAGAATCACTTTTCTTCTGTTTTTCATTGTTAAGTAACTCAATGGGTTGTGTATTACTGTACAGAAATGTTTGCCATTATGGGTGTAGGACACCTGGTTTAACTTGTTTCAGCCCTAAAATTGTCCAGCCCAAATCATCAGGGTTTGAATGTGTAGCACAATCAGATTATTAGATGATTATGGCTTTAATCATGGTTGAAGGCAAGATATAATTTGCAGTAATGACTGGTACTCATTATTTCATTATACTCTCGTTTATGTCTTGAACCTTGTAAAAATCATTATGTGCTGTAAATCAGGATGAAGGGCCACTCTTTATACCCGAAACCTTGAGGTCTCATTTATTAATAAACGAGAGAGAGGTCACTCCCATGGAAAAGCCTGCAAGCCGCTCGGAAATGTCAATGATGACAAGGCTATTCTCACATTTTGCTACCAATCAAAAATATTCTCACAGCGAGGTTAGGCAGCCGACGCGAGGTGCTGTAACCTCAGCTCAATTTTCCCCCTCAGGCCTTTCTGGAACTTTCTCACTTCAACCTTTCTAATGGAAAAGAGGAGAGGGTGGAAATAAACAGTGATTGAGATTTGGGTGGTTTCTTTGTAGAAAGATTTTTTGTCTGCAACACATTCTTGATGAAAATGATTTACAGAGAAATCAATGGGTTATTTCACTCATATAGATGAAGAAGGTGATGGCACTTAAGTGTCTAGAAAACATTTCAAACTAAATATCTCCATCACTCTGTCAGGATACTTGGATCCAGCAGTAGCCATTTGCAAGTCCATCACCGTGGTGACCTGGCAGTGCTTTCTGATTGGGTTCTCTTGGTAAACAGACATTATTGAACATATCTGAAGAAAGGGACACGCGCTGAAATAAATGGCCTGAATAAGTGGCTGGTCCCATTAACTGGTGGTCCAATTAACCGGAATTGACTTTATTTATGTAACTGTGCTAACACACTACTAGTTTAACAACCATTCAAAAGGTGGCACAATGGCTTGAGTGGCTAGTCACCTCATGGCTTCAGAGATCTCTGGTTGGAGTTCACGCATCTTCCCAGGGTCTGTATTAGTTTACTCCTGGTAATCCAGTTTCCTCCTCCTATTTCAAAGGCAAAAGGCTGGGCAAAGACTGAGGCCCAGTATAAAAGTGTCTGACTAGTATAAATGTATCCTTGCTTCTGTCATGGAGAGCCATCAATGTTGATAGGATGTTACACAAACACACACAGACACAAATTCAGGACTTGATATTTTCCATTTTCCCAAGAAAGAGCCACTTTACATTAATCACTGATGTCAGAAACTTGACACCTTTAAAAATTTCAACTACAGTTTTCAGGTGTGCGTTTTCACTTCGCCCGTAGCTTTTGCAAATTAATGTAACAAAGACTTTTTTTTATTCTTAATGCTTTTTGGAGAAATATGAACCACCCTCAGAGCAAGGACAGAGACGCAAGAGCTGCTCTCTGCCCTGAATTCACATCAAGAGCAAATGTGGTGGCTGCTCCGCGACTTGCCTCATAATCATATAAGAGGGTCTTTCTTCACCTATTTGACTTTCCCTAGCGCAGCGGCAGGGTAAGCGCACAATTTTCACAAAGGGTGAATGGACAGAATCCAATTAGCTTATTTTCACATCATGGCTGTGCTTTTCCCTTGCAGCTCATCTCCTGTCTGGCTGATATGATTGAAACGCCTGCTGTCCTTCAGTCCACTTCCTTCACATGCCTCACATCCTTTTGGAATGACAATGCCGGCAGCTTATGGATGCACAGACGGGGGTAAAGTAAAGCATTATGCAGAGTGCTTAATTCAGTTAATGAGGCTAAGAAGATGAGAACTAATTTCAAGTCAGAATTCAAGCAGAAAGAAGACTTTTAGCGTTTTGATCTTGAGATTATGAATATTCCGCCTTACAAGATGGTGCACACAGTAAAAAAACCAAACAAACAAAAAAAAAAAAAAACACATGACAACATTTGGCTTGGAAATGATACAAGTGAACAAGAAGTATTCCTTCGAGATAAGTCACAGTGAAGTAAAAAAGTATATGAAAAGTGTTAAAAAATATTCCAGACCCACATCACACGTGTCTGTATGTGCAAAGTCCTTCAAACGATCACTCTTCACGTGGTGCATTAAAAAATGCTCTATTTTCTCTTTCACTTTAACTCACTGCCTAATGAAAACCACCAAGCCAACCAGAAGCAGCATTGCTTTGTGCTCGCACGCATTTCTGCACAGTCATTTGCAAGGCAGACAATAAGCAATTCAACATTAGCAAAGATTGGTATAGTATTTAGCATAATAGAGCGTGGGTGAAAAAAAGCTAATTAATCCTGGCTGGAAGACCTCCATTTCCCTCATGCCCTGCCTATTATTTCCATACTCTGGGGAGCTCAAGCCCACAGCACTGATGCTAGCAGCCTGCAACACTTCTAGAAGTAAAATATAAAAGACAGACTTGTCTGTGCGGAGTAGAAAGAGTGTGAGACTGCGGGAAGAGACGGAAGATAGTACATGCCTTTGTTAGGAGCTAACAGGAAAAGCAGAGCACCAGTTACAGTTTGTTAAACATGTGTTTTATGCCGGCCAGATTCGATTGCATTTGGCTTGCATTTGTGCTTGGAAGTCTGTGAACCCTTTTGAATTTCTGAATAAATATGACCAAAAACATCATCAGAATTTCACAAAAGTCCTAAGAGTAGATAGCAGAAAACCTAATTAAACAAATTAAACAGAATAATACATTGTCATTTATTTATTCAATATGAATATAATACCTGTGAGTTGCAAAGGCATGTGAAACTTTGCTTTGAACATTTACTTTTTGCAGCAAAAACTTTAAACGTTTCCACAAATATTTAGTTACCCGTGACTAAACAGACGACATTTTTCTTTCTTCCAGGGGCACATTGGATTAAGGTGAGGACTTGAATTTGGCCATTCCAAAATATTCTTCTTTGTATTTTGAAATGGCGACTTTATTTTTCGTTACAACAACTTACTATTCTTTTCGTTTATTTTCTTGCTGCATAATCCACTTCCTTTTGAGATTCAGTTCATGGACAGATGCCCTGACATTTTCCTTTACATTTTGCTTCAATAATTAAGAATTAAATCTTAACAACTTTGCCACTTAAATATAGAAGTTACCACACTTGATGATGATTCTGTAGGTTTCTTGAGAAGGTTTATACTGAACATGTGGCAGTTAAGAACTTGCACCAGAAGATCCAGGGTTCAAATCCCACCTCTGAAAAGCCATATACTGGCAAAGTGCCCTGGCCCAGGTGCAACACCCAACCGTCCCCCCCCCCCCCCCCCCAAAAATTGATGTTTGAACACCACCATGTTTCACAGATGTGCTAAGGTCTTTTATGGTGGAATGCATTTGTTACATTTTATTTATAATGCTTCTCAATTTAAAGAAAAACCTATACATACATATACATACATACATACATACACACAAACTATAAGGCCAGAACTGGACAGTCCTTCACTGCAATGTAGGACAACCTGATATCTATGTTTTGCATGGCTCCTTCTCTTTGCTCTGTTGCACCAAATCATATGTGGAATACACTAGCCAGCTATGTTTTAGATTAAGGTTTGGAACTGGACTACACTGAGAATGGTCTCTTTTAACCATCAGACGCAGCTTACAGAAACCAAGCAAACATCATCAATGTGTGCACAATTTCTTTCCATATAATTACCTTTGTTTGCTTATTGGGTAGTGTCAGCACCCTTAATACAATCCTATAAAGCCAGGTCCGCATTTGTGCGATTTCAGTTCCTGCCACTGTACAACTCCAGATCTGCCTTTTTACTAATACATGTAATTCTAAATATACTTATTTAATATTTATTTATACAGGATGTCAATAATAATTAATACTTTTTAGCTCTATTTTGCACTACTTGTATTACTGCTGCTGTTTATTCTGCTTTACTCGGAGCCAAGGCAATGGAATCTCGGTCTAATGCACACGGTGTGGTGTAAATTGGAATGACAATAAAGTCTGTCAAAGTCTAAGTGATGTTTGGGTTACAAAGAATAAGAAAAAGTTTGATTTTGTGCTGTTTCTGTTGCCAGGTCATTGCTCGCTGTACAGTTTCTGGTCTGTGTGTGTTTTTCAAGAAATTATTTTAGCAGGAAAATGACAATTACTTAACTCTTAGGTAAAAATATTCATGCTTTTCTAGTTTTACACAAATATAAAGAGTAATAAATTGTTCATTCCATGACCACGTGTCCTCCCTGGCAACATGCCCTTGTGAAGATTTGAGGCTTGTTTAATTAATCACCTTATTTCTAATTAGGGTTCTGGTTGTTATGGCTTGACACATAAGGAGCAGGTGTGATTGTATGGCGATTGGCAGCTGTACTCTACATGCTAGTAGACAGTACTAATAAAAGAAGACAAGTGAGGTAGAGGAAGTAGCAAGAAAAACGGATTATGGAGCTGGTATAGCTTGTTTGGCTCCTCATGGGCCAAGGTGTGTCCGTGCATCTCAAACAAGCTGCCCTGAGCCTCATTTCATCAGCCAAATCATGCAGTCAGATCCTGGCTTTCTAACAAACAAGCACCCACTCATATCTCATAGAAATGAATAACGGGAAGCAAACCAGCAAACAGTTGCATGATTCTTCACACAACCACCTTTATCATTTGTCATGTAGGCAGTATGACTGTGTGCTTGCATATGGCTTGACCTAAGACGCATTTTACTTAGGACATCTGGGGTCCAGACCCCTCTCAGTGGGAGGGGGGAAAAGTTAGATACAAAATTACTTGAACCATATTTTAGAAAATAAATATATAAAAAACTTAATAAAAGGGCACAACTACAAATGGAACCCAATAGAAAATGAAGAGAGCTATAATTTATCCTTTTTTTAAATTAAACATTTGCAAAGAATCACTTTATTCTTTTGGTCTGTGTGTGTAGGCTTGGTGGTAAATTTTCTTAGATACTCACTGAGGTTTCCAAAAAAAAAAAAAAAAAGGCTGGGAACCACTCCCGGGAAGTTGAAAACGGTATACCACAAACAGATAATAATTTTTTTTGTTTTTTATTTTCTTTTACAAGCATCCCACCACCCCTACATGCTTCACATCACTGTAAAATGGCAAGACCAACAGGTTTGAAGCCTATCTAGAAACACTGGGCACAAGGTATTAACAAAAAATATACAAAGTGTCAGTCCATCACAGGGTATCACATGGTCACTCGCTCGTTCACACCTAGGCTAATACAGAGTACAATCTAGAGCTGTGCATTTGGAGGAAACCCACATCAACAAGACAACAACATGCCAATGCAGACAGTACCTGAAAGCAAGGGTTAAACCCTGGAGCTGCGTATCATCAGAACCTACTGAAGCCAGTGTCCTCTAAAACTGCTGCTTTAGCGAGTGAAGTGCAATAGTTCAGACTTATTGTATTTAGCAGACGTGATTTTCTCTGAGACTGTGTGCAATACGAGATCAAAACACTTAACATCGGAGTGGCATCGACGTGTCATGAACTGCTCTAATACAAAACCTGAGTGATTTAGGTCTTTTAATAAGCGAATCCTGCAGCCCCTCAGAATGCGATCAATACAGCAGCTATGAATGCATGTTGTGTAACATGAGGGTTTCTCTCGAGTTGGGAGATTGATCTGCCAGCGCTCAACCTGGTGCTTTGATCAGTGAACATGAGAGCTCCTTCAGGGCACTTTAAACATTAAGCTCCCAAACATGGCGACGTTGGGCATACACAGTTAGACATGCTCCATAGCTAAGGAGCCTTCTGCTCGAGTGTTTGTAATTTATGAGCAAGTTACCCTGAGACCCAGACAGGTGCAGAATAGCATAATGTTGAAATTTAGAGTGTAAATTGCTCGTTCAATAATTTACCAAACACTGCGCAGAATAACATGGCAAACACTGAATAGTAAAAAGTGATGATCAACATCTCTACTAAAACATAGTAGATCGGTTTGTTACACTTATCCTTGTCACAGGAAGGATCTGAGGCCTAACTTGGAATTCACCTGGACAGGACAGGAAAGGCTTCTGATGTACGTGGAACGCAGCTGCCCTATCACCCAGATATCGGACACCCAGAAAGAACACCAATTTCACACAACACTGTTGCATCATTTGCACCCAAATTCTGAAAATCCAGGACTGTGGACGTCCAAAGACCAATACTGTCGAAGAAATCTCAACAATGGTTTTGGCAGTGTCTTGTGACTTTTGACCAACCCTACTGTGTGTCTACACCCTACACCCTACACACACACACAGACAGACACAATTAGGGGTTATTTCATGAATTGTATTTTACTAATTTTTCTTAACACTACACACACACACACACACACACACACACACACACACAGGGCCACTTTGGCCGAGTCCCCAGAGTAAACCCACGCAGACACAGAAAGGACCCAGACCGCTCCACCCTGGGATTGAGGAGGTCCCTGGGGACCTTCTTGCTGTGTTATCCACCGAGCTACAGATTTATAATGTATTTGTAATAT
This sequence comes from Parotocinclus spilosoma, assembly GCA_033117975.1. NCBI lineage: Eukaryota > Metazoa > Chordata > Actinopteri > Siluriformes > Loricariidae > Parotocinclus > Parotocinclus spilosoma. The sequence goes on from JAVSBV010054156.1 coordinate 10,492, forward strand.
TATACTAGCCTATGATTTAACTATGATTTTATGTCGATTAGTTTTATACTATTATTGTAACTATAACTATGCCTATTATAGTAACTATTATATTATATGCACTGTGCCCCTGTGTCTACAGGTTTGGCTCCTCCTGTTCTACGCCCGCTATAAACGTGGAGTTTGTTTGTTTATTTGTCATATTTTATGTTGCTATCGGCATCAGTGGCCATCTGAGTTCATCTCAAGATCACACACACACACACACACACACACACACACACATCGAAGCCAATTTAGAGTAATCAATTAACCTAACACACATGTCTTTGG
>JAVSBV010054167.1:0-10803 GCA_033117975.1 Parotocinclus spilosoma
ATAGGCCATGGCTCAGCTGTTCAGGATCGGGACATGATTAGAGACAGTGGATATAAACGCCGCCTCACCGATAGCTCCGTAATCGCGACCGGCAAGGACGGCTGAACGATCCGAGGGGAAGGTAGGAACCCTAACATTGTTTACATAAACTGCATCCTCTCCATGAAAAAAACCCCACTGAGGTTAAGATTAGGACTAGGGTTAGTTGTAGGTGTAGCATTAATAAATCACTTATTATAATAAGTAATATTTTTGCAGTATAAAGTCTACAAACAATTTTGACCAAGACTGTGTGTGGGTGTGCACCAATTAACGAAAGTAATTATTTGAAGCAGTGCTATAAGGAGGAGTAGCCAGTGTCACAGCTTTAAATAACTGATTTAATAGCATTTCTTAATCACGTTTATAGTAGGGTTACACCACTAGAATTTGAACCACTGTAGTTAAGGTCTGTATAAGAAACAAATGAAGTCTCTGAATATGTACTTTCCTTAAGTTTGTCACCATCCATCAATCCTGGCAGATATAAGATGCCTGTTTCATAATTGCATAATCAGAGAACCATAGATTCTGTTTAGTAATTGTTTCGGTTGCATTCTGAGGGAAGAAGGCTGTTGTGATTGCATTCATTAACTCTTAATGTTAAGGATGTTTCCCTGGCAGCACATTTCCAGGCACCTGCTGCTAATTAGGGATATTTATTGCTGCTATTATAGCTATTTAAGTTTGCAGTCTTGGACTTTAGTGCATTGCTTGCTTCTCATACATGTTTCTAAGTCATTTCTGCTTTGTAAGCTTCATTGTCTTTGTATGAAAATACAATAAGCGATACACAGCTAAAAATACAGCTGTGTATAGGATTTGATTGGGTAGATTGGTTCCCAACTTAAGGTTTCATTTAAGTTTGTGTTTATATCATCATAGGAAATACATCGTTTAGATTTTGCATATGTGGCTCTCAAGGTGTGCTTTTATATAGGTAGACATGAATAAAAATAGACTGCATGATCTTGATGCTCAGCAGGACGCATACCCTGAATCACTGGCATAGCTTTGATATTAAAGTAGGGTTATATCGGGTCTCACACCATTCTCTCTTGCAGCAGATGTTGTGTTGAGCACTGCATATTTCAGTCTCATATCAAAGGCTTCATTTAGTCTTTTCTGCTGAGCAGGAACAAATGGAATCCAAAGTCCCCGTGAGAGTTTATAGTAGCTGAATGAATGGTTTGGTCTTTGTGCTGGGATTTGCTCCACTCTTGCATGACTGCAGTTTAGCATATTCATATCTAAACGCTTTGTGTTTTTTTTCATATGTTTAAAACTGCATTGCAGGAGAGTTTTGGCTGTCTAAGGTTTGTATTTAGAGAAGAAGACTAAAGTAAGCAACACCAGTTGATGCTCTTCATGTTGTATGGATGGCTCTTCAAGTATGGATGGTCACAATACATGTTGGATTGCTGCTAAACTCGGCATGCAATTCTGTCTCAGGCAGATATTTAAATGATTGCTGACTGGAAACTGGGTCTTACCACACAATGGCATAAACTTCCCCTGCTGCCCTATGATAAGGCCTTTCTGACTTAGCTCTTAGGAGGTGTTGGGATCGCTAGTTTTATGAGGGAACACTCACAGTAAACAGGCTATGGCGGCAAGCGCAAGCAGCTCTCGCAATTTTTTGTCCACCATCCAGACAGAGGTGACACACCCCTGTCTCTGCCTGGACCATTTCTTTATGCTTAGCAGCAGTTGACCAATTCTGGTCCGTTGTGTGTCCTGCTATTGATAGCCACAGTTTTAAATTGTGGCATGAACCTATTCATTGTGTCCTGGACTGGAACCATACCATCTTTAGCAAATAATCCAAGTTCTGTTTGGTATCCAACAACAGTCTGGTTTGAGTATGGTGGCCTTATGGTGCTTCATGTGCTTTATGCTTCAGTCTTCACTGTAAAGTGACTCGCTCTCACAACTGCTGGTGCGATGATCTGGGGAGCAATTGCATACAACAATAGGTAACTCCTAGTAATACTCCTAGTGATATGAGGGACGCTAACAACTCAGCAATATGTGAAGGGCAACTTGCAGCCAAGTGTTGCCTTTAATGGCAGGAATTCTGTCTAGTATTTTTCACCAGAATAATACAGATCCAGAATTGTCTCAGCCAGACAGCAACAAAATAAATACAAATAAATACAAATGAAGAACTGCTGGACAGTCTGATCCTGTTCATGCCCCATCACTGTCAGTGTGTTTTGGCACTCTTTGGTGACCATACACCCTACTAAGTAGTCAATGTGGGGCACTCTCATCCAGTTTAACATGCTTCTGTTCACCCGTAATATATCACTTGCTACTCAATGACGATAATTAAATGAGCATCTCATTTGCAAAATCAAACAGCTTTTTTTGATTTTTAATTTGTTTTTCTGATTATCTTGTTTAATCACATAAATTCAAATGCTTCATGTTTTAATCGCTTTATGTTCATTTTGAAATATCCCCTAATATATATATATATATATATATATATATATATATATATACAGTATATATGTGTGTGTGTGTGTGTGTGTGTCTATGTTTATTCTTGAATTTGATGCTTGGAAAAATACAAGGACTATATTCAGTTCAGGGCTTCTTTCATCTGCTTTTTTATGTTTGTGCATTTTGTAATTCTTTATCCATGTTTATGGCTTACTATATATAAATAGAGTTTTGATCCAAAGGCTTGTGCAGTTTATCCATTAGTCATGTATCAGTGCTGCTGTTATTACTTGTATAGCACAAGCTGACTGTCATCTTGTTCTTGGGTTTTTAAAATGTTTTCCTCAAGCATGAATAACTGAGTAATGTGTGTACAAATGTACAATGTGTTATAGCGATACATGAGCATGTTGTCAGTTCTGCTATTTGCAACCCCAATTACAATTGAGTTGGGACTTAAACATAAATTAAAAACAGAATACAACGCTTTGCAAATCCTTTTTAACCCACATTCAATTGAATACACTACAAAGACAAGATATTTAATGTTCAGGTAAACTATATTGTTTTTTTTGCAAATATTCACACATTTGAAATTTAATGCCTGCAACACGTTACAAAGAAGTTGGACAAGTGCAGCAAATGGGAAATGGTTAAAAAACAACTGTTTGGAACATTCCATAGGTGAACAGGTTATTTGAAACAGGTGAGTGTCATGATCAGATATAAAGGGGGCATCTTTGAAAGGCTCAGTCATTCACAAGCAACGATGGAACGAGGTTCACCACTCTGTGTACAACTGCTTTAAGCAACGTCTTTTTCAGGGACGTACCTGCTTATTCAGCAAGACAATGACAAGGCACATTCTGCTTGATAGTAAAAGAGTGAGGATACTAGACTCGTCTGTCTGCAGTACAGGCCTGCCTGCCATTGTAAATCTGTGGCACATTAAGAAGCTCAAAATACGACAACAGAGTCCCCAGACTGTTGAGCCACTGCAGTTGTACGTCAAGCTAAAATGAGAAAGAATTCCACCTACAAAGCTTTCACAATTTGTGTCCTTACTTTCAAAACGCTTATTGAGTGTTGTTAAAAGGAAAGGTGATGTAACACAGTGGTAAACAAGCCCCTGTCCCAACATTTTTGGAAATGTTCTGTAGGAATCAAACTCCAAAGTGAAAAGTATAAGGTTTATCCATTTGAACATGAAATATTGTCTTTGTTGAATATGGGTTGAAAAGGATTTGCAAATCATCATATTCTGTTTTTATTCATGTTATACACAATGTCCCAACTTTATTGGAATTGGTGTTGTGGAATAACTTTATATTTGTTACAATTCTTATTAAGTATTTATATGGTTGGGGACCCCAGAGATGCAACAGCGACCGTTCCTGAGCTCAGTGATGGACTGGTGTCTCATCAAAGCCACCTATGTCTGGCGAATTGCTGGATGGGCTCCAGAATATTGTTTTAGCATGTTATATTGTGTTTCTACCACTAAAAAGGATGAATCTATGCCTCAACTTTGTGTCCTTTCTTGTTACATAACATCCTAACCATTATAACTACAGCTTATGTCTTATGCTAAAGTAGGGGCCTCTGGTCAAATGTAAATATGACACTTTTGTAAAACGTTTGATTACCATTGATTAATGTATTAAAGAAATAGCTGTGGATCATCAATTTTGCACATGCCATATTTTTGTTTTTATTTAGGTTTATTTCTTCCAAATGTTGTGTTAATTACTTTTAGACATTTCAAAGACTTTTCTGACTCATTGCACACATCGCAGGCAACAGGCTGTTGATCAAAATAGTTTTGACGGGACATCACAATAGTCACACAGTCTATTTATAGTATTGTAATGAAAATATATAAGAGTATTTTAACAAGAAAACTGCATGCAAACAATACAGGAACATGTCAGAGATACAGCTGAAAACACAAGTAGAAGCCTAACCTTATATACAAATACAACGATTGATCAACCAGTCACCAGTTTTCAGTGTGTTTTGCCGTGACCGGTGATTGGCTGATCCGTTTCACATAACCGATGGTGTGCCGGTCATAAATAATGTTACTTGCTCTCTGTGCGACACTGACAAAACATAGCCACACATGAAAAATACACTGCTTTTACTAATATTAATTCACAAATTAATTCTGTTTTAATTGTAGTTCCAGCTTTAAACTCTGTTTGTTTATTAGACAGACCAGTGCTGACACACATTGATGATGAGGACGTGTTGGATTTCAGTTGTGCTCCAAAGTTTACTAAAGAATCTCGACTTATAGAAAACAGCATTACTATGTGTTCAGTATTCTAGTTATTCACAGTGACTGAGTGCTGTTTGCAGTATTTGAAACAGCATCACCTTGTTTAATATGTATTTTTGTAATTTGATATTGTTAATGCTAACTCTGCTGAGAGTGCAGAGCCAGACACAAGCAAGCATCTGCTGCTATCTTTCTTTATAATGATAGAAGCTTCCCTTGAAAGAAAAGTTGAACAAAAATTGTCTGTATGCTGTCATTTATAATCCTTAAACAGATAAAAAAAAAAAAAAAATTAAAACGAACCTCGGGCAAGAAATCTCCAATCGCTGCATCTCTAATAGTAAACCTTGTGTAATATATGGAACAATAATTATACATAATACAATAACAAACTTTTATGACGCTTTGTAGGGGAAAGCCATAACTCTTGAGGATTTCAGAATGAAATATTTCCTAAAAAAAATGTTTGTGAGCAGTGCATTTACAGTATATGATCAGTAATTTGTGGACAGCCATTTCAAAATCCATGGGCATTATTATGAAGTTGATCTCATCCCTAAATGCTATAAAAGCTTTTATTTTTCTGGTCAAGATCTCCACTAGATTTCCACAGGTTTTGCTCCCTAAGGGCATTCATGACTTCACACTGTGATCAAGCTGAAATAAAAATAAAAAAACACATATCTTTTTTCCACCTCCTCCTATTTCCAAACTTTTATTTTTCCATGACACTATGCTTAGTCATCTGAATTCTCCTTGCATTAGCCAAGCACTTATCCATCAACCACAGTTTGGTAAGGAATGACTTCTCATTCCAGAGAACACATTCTGACTGCTCTAGAGTAGAATGTGCTTTACCTCACTCCAGGTAACCCGTTTCATTGCTTAACCAAGGACACCCAATCCATAATGCTCCCATCAAACAGTTTTGTACTGACATTACTTCCTGGCATAATCTGTAATTCTGTAGTGGATGTTTGCAATCAGGAGCTTTGAGTTTTTATGTCCAACCGCTTTGAGACTGAGCTGCTATTGTGACTGTCCTAGATGTGTCACATCACAATAACAACAGTTAGTTTTTAGGGCCATTTCTAATAGACATGTAATTAACTGACTTACAGTATTGGTGTCCTATCGAAATGCCATGCTGAAAGCAACTGAGTCTCCTGTGCTCCATGTACTGTATTTTACTATTTGGTGTGATTGCATACTTTTGGCAATTCAGTATAATTATTATACAGTCTCCACCCATTGTTAGGTATGTTCTGGTCACACAGACCAATTTGTGGGTGTGCTATCCTTACAGTCAGCATCGAACCATTAAGATCAATAATGTAAACCAGTATATATCTGGCCTTTAATGTCAAACAACAGTTTAGAAAACATTTAGAGCAGAGGATCTTTTTCAGAACACCACATTCATGAGACATGTTTAATCCTTTAGAAGGCTGTGTGGTCACTTATTGATGTATTGATCATCTTTTAAGTCGTGGCTGTTCAAAGTGGAGTTCTTAGGACTCGATCAATCCATCTTCTCTTGAAGGCTTAGATAATGTATGTGAAGAATGAGTTACAGATAAAGCATCAAAATGAGAAGAAAAGGGTTGTGAGGACAGGGTACAGGGCACAGGGTCTGTACAGTATTGTACATAGAGAACAGAGCCACAGTAAATGAGCTCTGACCTAATATTCAGAAGGTTGTGAGTTCAGATCCCAGCACTGCTATTGTAATGAAATAATGATTATTATTTTCCTATTACTATGTTTAAAATGTGTGTGTATTAGCATTTGGAAATCCCGTACAGTGCATTGCTTGAACTTTGTGGGATAGCATCTAATTTGTTCTCATTTATGTAAAGTGTCTTACTTACCAATCAGACAAATCTAGACCATCCAGAAAATTAATACAGAATGTAAAATAATATGTTTAGATGAGTGAGTGGGTTTGAAAGTAAAACCCTTTTAGGGGATTTTTGTATTAGCTTAAATTGCAAAATTGGTTTTAAAAAAATCCAACCTTTAATTGAAGTAAAGTCTGAGAAATATAAAACAATATCCTGAAAGAACTGTTTTAAGGAAACCCGCTTTCCATAATTATTGGTTCCCCAGCATTTATTGGTATTTTGTACAACCTCCCTGCTCCAGTAAAACAGCACTTAGTTTTCTCCTATAAAAGCTTGATGGATGCATAGCACCTTTCTGAATATCTCTAGGTTATATCCATCAGCTGATGAGTTTTTTTTAACACTGATTGTTGCCTGAATTTTGTATAACCGGATGTAAGTGCAGCGACTTGATTAATTAAGAACATAATATTTGAGTGATGAAACATTTGAAACAAAAATCAGCAGACTATATGGGATATTTCATACAGAGGTTTAGTGAGAATGTGTAATCAAATAAAAAGAAATATGGTGATGTTAGCATAGCCATGAATACAACGGCATAGTCATAGTGACATCAGTGACATCATTTTGGTAGGAGGGAGGTTCCTCACAGAATGAAAAGAGACCTGGCCTGGAATTGAAGAAAATGGTGTACAGTGTTCCCTACATAAAATTATTTTATTAAAGTATTTACAAACTGTTTTAACTGTAGAATTTGCAAAACGTTTGGGTGGCATCATAGGGCTTTAATGAATTTGCTCTATATTGAAACTTTCACAAACAGCGAACACAAAACCACAGACAAAAACTTGTCATGTCGGCCGATGCTCTAGTCTTACTTCTCGTTTTTTGGTGAGTGTTCATCCGCTGAGTAAATACACTATTGTAGTGTTTTTAACTGTTGAATAATCAAGCAACACACTAAAGTAATGGAACGTTCTCTTTACTTAACACACCATACATCACTCTCGTATCACACATGCTCCGTCCGTACCGAGCTTACAGCACCAAAATATCCTACACATTAAGTAGATACAACAGCTTTTTACTGTAAATCATAATATTATATCATTTATAACATTCCTTTATTGTTAGAATTAATATTTTAAATATATTTTTATGAACTTTGTGATTTTTATAATGTAAAACTTCCGCAGAAACAGCGAAAATCTGCAATATATTTTTTCCATTAATATTTTTTGAAAACCCACGATACATCGAGTCCGCGAAATGTGAACCGCGAAGTGGTGAGGGAACACTGTATATCTATTTTAAGTTGGAAAGGGTAATATTTTTTTTTGTGTGTGCAGTATAGAATGAAAGGTCCTTATTCTTCAGATACTCTTAAATACCATTTCATATTGCAGTCTTGCCTGCTTTTTGTGGACTTGCCAATAAATTTCTTACTGATACTTATTTCTTATAGGAGTAGAAATCGATTTATTTATTATTATTTATTGCTATTATTATTTTTTAAATCTTATTTTGTAAAGGTTTTTAGCTGAATTTTCATAACACTCACACCAAAGGTTTTCTGTTGGGTTTCGATCAAGTTAAGCAAAATTGTAGGTTGATTTGTTTTAGATGGGGTAACAATGCCCGATGCTCACAATTCACAAATAATGCACATTTATTTTATACGTTTTTAAACAAAAAAGTTTAGTCTCCCAATTAAAAGAGTTTTAAAATCTAGTGATATAAATAAGTGCTGTCCTAAATTGAAAATGAAAACCTGTTATTATGCCCGGTTTGTCAAACAGTGAATTTACTGTTATGAATTTTTGGAATTCTACTTAATTGATTGGATGCTGCTGGCTTTTATGTCCCTCTCACATGCCACAGATTTGAGCTAGGTTCTCCCTTTGCAGATCTTGAAGCCTGCTACTTCCTTAATTTGCATAAGCTTCTTTCCTGGTGTTTCAGTATTAAGGAGTATCTTTCTCTTCCTCTCTCTCTATTCCTCGCTTCTTTTTGAATAGAATATTTTTGCACTAATCAGGTAATTAGCAAATAGGGTTTATTTGTCCTGTCTCACATGCGTATGTGCTGTACTATTAGCTGTGACATGTTTTATTGCCTGCAAGTACTGCTGGACCTTTGTAGAGGGGGAGCAATTAATGTAATGTGAGGGTGCTGAAGGTGATGATGTCTGAATGTGTGAAAAACTTTTAAAGAAATGAAAGTGTCTGAAAGAGTGCCTCAGTCAGGCTTTTGAGAAGTTTTGAATGGGTCACTGATGCCTAAGCTCAGAATTGATTTTGTCTAATTAAAAATCCAGAATGTTTCCTGGTGCCAGTAAGGGCAAGAAAAGATGTTGTGTTTTGGAAAAAACACTGGAAGCAAACACAGAGGTATAAGAATTGAGAAGACAAGCAGGGATAGAGAAAGCAGATTAAATGTGTCAGAAGCAGCAGAGATACTGACAGTTTCAGTAGCTGTAGGTAAGAGATGAAGACTGAATCAGTCATGAGCATGTGCTTGAGATATTCTATATTTAACTGGTTTGTGCATATAATTTATAAAAACATCAATGTTTGCTAATTCATCCATTAAGAGCTAAGATGCATCCAATAAATTTACTATACTATACAACTATACAAAATACATTAGATAAAAACTGGAGTCCCCTTACAGTAATAAATATTCCATACTGAAAGTTACATGGATAGACGACTCGCACAACTAAACCAGAGCAGAACTGTCTTGTGTATAGCTTGTGCAGTGTTTTTCACTGATGCGTTTCACTGTCACTCTGGGAAACAAATGATTGGAAATATTAAACCAGACCAGAACTCTAAAAAACTGAACAGTACAAACATTATAATACACTAACAATAAAGCCACTGAAATGCTGAGTAACCAAACCTAAATTACTTATTTCTTTCCAAAATGCTTCCTGGCACCAGTACCAGTATGGTCGTGTCTTTTGAAGTAAACCAGCGAAAACAAACACCAAAGTAGAAATAATGACAGTATCAAAACAGATGTATGAGAAGACAAGCAGGAATAAAGAGAGAAAGCAGATGAAATGTATCAGGAGCTGCAGAGGTAGTGACAGTAACAGTGACTGTAGGTAACAGATTTAGACAGGATGAGTCAGAAACATATGCTTGTGATAATCTATATTTAACAAGTTTGTGCATAGGATTGTATCATAAATGTATTATGTTTTTGTTGTTGTTGTTGTTAATGTTTTAATTTCTTAATTGCTAAATAAATATAATCAAGCCTTTCAAAAATAACTTTGTCTTTTGGAAGAAAACTGTATATATACAGTTTTCTACTGTATATGATCTCACATATAATGTATGTGATCTCACAATGATAAATATTTTAAAATGAAAGTCACGTGCATAGATGGCTTGCACAACTGAACCTGAACAAAACTTTATATTGTTTTACTGATACATTAAGCTGTCACTCTTGACAAGATAGTAGTGCAAAAAAAGGAAACTAGGAAACTCTGGAATACATTATATAAAATAAAAAGATCCTTATATAATACGTTGTTTGTTATTTGGAAATGTACAAATGAATTAGAAACCCAGTAACTGAAGATTTAAGTCATTACCGTAGCAATTATAAAGTACACTCCTCACAAGGTTTGATGTTCCGAAACACTTAAGTGTGACAAACATGCAAAAAAACAGGAAATGAGGAAAGAGGGAAACACTTTTTCACACCACTGTATATATATATATATTGGTGATTTGATTAATTTTATTTCATACAATGTCAAAAGCTTAAAACAGTTCCATTAAAAGGCATTTGGTTTTCTTACCCCCAGCAACTTCAAGCTCATATCATTTTTGTACAGGAGATCTATGTAAATACAGTTGAATCCGGTTAATTGGACCACCGGTTAATGGGACCAGCCGCTTATTAGGACCAAATCCTAAAGTACCGAAACAAATCCTATTATATACGTGTAATATTATTCGCTTATTTGGACCAAAGAACGTGTACAGTACAGTGTACACTCTTCGTCTCTGGCATCACTACCCGAAAACCTCTACTGCCATCTACAGGTCTTTGCCTAACATTTTCATTTACTACATACAAAGCCACAGCTAAAGTGCGTCAGATCACACTGGATAAGTTCTTCAAACGTTGACTGGAATTTAGTAAGAACTTGTTTTTTACAGTATT
>JAVSBV010054178.1:0-24106 GCA_033117975.1 Parotocinclus spilosoma
AGTAAACCCACGCAGACACGAGGAGGACATGCAGACTCCACACAGAAAGGACCCAAGCCGCCCCCACCTGGGATTGACCTTCTTGTTGTGAGGCAAGCGGTGCTACCCACCGAGCCACCGTGCTGCCCTCTCCTGAAATAAAATGACTATTTAGCAGGTGGATAGACCTCGGTGCTGTTCAATTTGGTGGTTCCATGATTCATTTTTGCCTGAAGATCAAGTTATGATCTGTTGGGATTACAGTGATTACTCTGTCAAGTCATGGTTGCATTTTTAAATGTAAAATAAAGCCAACCCTGTGAGCCAGATCCCAATGATCTGAATCTTCAATGTTTACTTATCTGTAACTGGAAGTGCAAGGAAAACTTGCAAGCTAAGATGTTTGGAACATTCTTTGCCAGGACTATCTAATCTCTTGAAAGCTGTTTTCATTGAGATTTAGGTAAAGGCAAAGGTAAATAGAAAGATACGCGTAGTAGGACTGTAAATCTCTATGGTGTAGCTAAACCAAAGGGATTATAATCATATAATTATAAGTCATCCCTCAAGATTTACAAGTTAACATATTGTTAAACATAGTTGTTTAAAATTGACACCACCTAGCTGGTCCCATTATCCAGAGCATTTTATTATTAGGCATTAGAGCATTAGAGCTGGGTCAATGGGGCCAACAGTGACAACTACACACAACCTAGTCAGTCCCTTGGGGTGAAATATTATTTAAAACAAACTATTTCAGTGTAGCAACCCAGTCATTTATTTGTGGCCTGCCTAGGTTTGAAAACAAACCAACAGGTCATTGGATTCAACAAGCCATTCAGATTTGGCTGAGTTTCATACGTCAAAAAACAAGTCATTAAATTTATAAGAATTCTCCAGCTGAGTAACTCCTCCCACGGGTTGAGAAGTGTTTGGATCTGCTGTCTGTCAAAGCTAAGTGCTAAGCACCGGAGCTACTTTGTTGTTGGCTGCTCACCATCAGACTCTGGCCTCAGAGGTTGTTATATCATTTTTAGGATTTTTAGAAAATCTGTTATTGTTTTATACTCATGCAAAAACACAGAAATTTATATACTTTATATTTAAGTTCTTCAACTGTCACTGGTGATGTTGTCGTCAGAAATAAGCTTAATTCGTTCATTTTTTCTGTCCCAATGAGACCAACTTTATTCAATGAAACAAAAAAGACATAAAAGTTAGACATGATACTTTATTTATTGAGGAAAATGATGTCCTTCTCAAGAATGTCCCATATCTGAAAGTGTAAAAGGTACGTGAATGCTTCTGCAGCAATAAGTGCAACAAAATAAGTTGGTCAGTCCTGTGAAGTCCTGTTTTAGTGTTTGCTCTCCAAAAATAAGTTTACTAAAGACCATGTGGAAAAGCCAGAAGCATATTCTTAAAGCATAATCCAGCTTGACACAGCTGAGTGAAGATGAACTAAAGAATTTGTGCACAGGTTACTGGCACCCATTATAAAAAGCATAAAGCTCAAGTGGTTCCTCGCACCAAGAGTATGAAAGGGTCATAACAGGGTCTACAGTCTAAAGATCATTTTGAAAACTAATCCTCAGTTCTTTATTGCACCCCTTCCTCAAGTCCCACCATAGAGGCATGGATGCTCGGGTTACAGTTGGTAGAGTCAATAGACAGTGATGCTAAGATCCCGGGTTCTTAGCACTAGGCTGTCATAAACAGTCTACAAAAACACATATGAAGTACTGTATATGAACACTCTCTCTCAGATTGGTTCATGCTTTGCACCCAGTAATACTTAAATTACTAAATGGATTAAGCAGGTATGACATTCATGACCGATAACTCAAAATTCTTCACAGGACAAGATTATATTGCCATAAACAGAAGTAATGGCAAACTAGTCAATTGCTGCACAGTCTCATAAAAAGTGAAAACAAAGCTTCAGATTTTACTTCCACCAAGACTGGGTAGGATTGTGGCAGAGGTTCTGGAGTCTCACATACCATTTACTGATCATTCGTAAATGTACATACATGTAGACTGGATACCAGCCATTCTTCACATTGCAAGTCTCAGCCATGATTTAAAACCAGGTCCTCAGCATCTAAGCCATACACACAGAGCCATTAAAAGTGTTAATCTGATTTGAAAAATTAGTTGACCACACCTTTTAAAATTTTATTTGCCATCTACTCACATTGCTGCTCGACTGCTTGATGATTAAACATTGAACTACATTTTTTTTGCTAGGTCTTTTTTTTTAAAAGAAAGACGTCAGCAACTGAACCATGGTTGCTGTTAACCCCATGCTGGCATTTGTGTTTTTCTTCAATTTGTTATATTAAGCAACAATCTAACGGTGTGCAGGGCTGCCTGGGTCAATTTATCGTCTCAAAACATAGGCTCTGTGTAAGCTATACATATGACAGCACAGCCCATCGTCTTAACGCTCACTAACCTAAACCATGTGTGAGAAGGCAGACTTCTCTCAAGTCTGTCACTCAACAGGCCAGGGGACTAATACTGCAGTGCTGCAAGGCCAAATGTCAACAGGAATGTCCACACAGTCATACATGTATGCATGCAAATACATGTATTCACCATGAATTTATAAGCATACGTACTTATCAGATTTGCACACATGCTGAGCACACCTGCGTAGAGACGTGGGGAACACCTGGACTGATACAACACAAACACTGTAGTTATTAGGGGGGGCTGAAGGAGACATTTATGCATCAACTAAGTTCTATGTGCTCATGTGGAGAGTGTTTGGATTAAGGGAGAGGAGCAGATTTTAGTCAAGCTGAACTCGGCTTAACATTTAGGGTCACCGAGAGGCTCCCTCTATCCCTTCCAACCTGGTAATGTTTCTTATTATCACTCTTCTTTTCCCCTGCTTTCATTCTCTTTTTTACTTTCCTTTATTTACTTGTTTCTTCCAGATTTTCTCAGAATCACGTGAGGTCATATTTAAGGTGTGGAGTTAGACACACAGAGAGGAATCAAAACTGGCGTAGGTATTAAGATTAATTTCTTCAGATCATTTGGATATAAACTTGTGTTTAGGGCTAAATATTAGTGTCCATTTAGTTGACGATCTATTTTCGTCATAGTTTTCGTCAACTAATTTTTTCTTCATGACGAAAACGAAATGAAAACTTAACAAAAACTACTTACGACGATTAAAACTATGATGAAATTGATTGACACTTTTGTCAACGAATAAAAAGGAGATGAAAATGTTCGGCATAGGTGACGTCCAATCAGAACTGAATTAGCTTTGTGAAAGGCAGGGACAAGTTAGGAAAACATCCAATCAGAACTACTTGGACATATATGGAGAGGCGGGATAAGCCGGGTAGCTATCCAATCAAATGCACAAATTTGATCTAAACCCGGGTAGATCATACTAGCTTTGTGAACTGTCGTTATTCCTGATTTAACTGAACTATTTTGGCCAAGTCAACAACTTAAGCTCTTCATGTTCCTCAATACATTTTTGATATAGCAAAACATCCACACAGTGAAGACCGCACATCCTATTCACACTAAATTTTCTGAATTAACATGCTTTTATTTTGATTTTCTTCAGCCAAGTCAGGTTGAGTACTGACAGTGCCAATTCCCAACTTCTTAACTATGCTTAACATTATACAGCCTTGAAATTTATACTACCTAAGTACTGGATGGTTTAAGAGAGCGGGCTTTATCACAAACTTTTAACAATTTAACATTACTGACATCATAACCAGTATCTTAACTAGCACCAACAGATGCAGCTCTGATTAAACTGGATCATCTAGAATCAACAATTCAAATATAATTACATTTCTTTCTTTGTCACATAGCAACCACTTTATTTTCAGTAGAATTATACGTATTTAAATTGATTCATTTTGTTGCAATTAATCCAATTCCAATAAGTCCAAGTTTGGTGTACATATATGCATGCTTATTCATAAACATTACCAGGACATCAGATTTTTCAGTCCTGTTGTTTGTTCAGCCTGATCTAAGACATAATTGTTTGCAGATTACTTGATGGAAGAAGAAAGTGCATCCCAAAGACAGGATTTCATTCCCTCTTTTTTCTGCAACTCATTTGCATGTGTTTGTATATTCAGATGAAAGCCTTTAAAAGATTTCATAGGTTTACATATGTGTACCAAATGGTCCCAGCCAACAATGAGTGAAAGAGTGAGGAACAGAAAAAGTAGGGGAGACAGATATGGTCAGTATTTATACCAGATGCAGCTTTGTAGCAGTTTTCGTTGTAGTCTTGCTATGACTTCTGATCCTTTTCCAGCTCCTAGTGCCAAAATGTTCTAACACAGCCAGGTACTCTGATTTCTGTTAGATCAGTCACATGAGAATTAATAGGTCAAGTCACATAAGAATCAATGTGCCGTATAGTGTGTGCAAATGCAGACGTGTAAATGCAAACAGCATCTGGTATATGTTTACAGCATAATCTAATTACTGTAGGTACTGACCTTTCAGTTTGCTCGATGTGTTAGTTAAACCTGTTAATGTGCATAACATACACAATGGGACTGGAAAAGTAAAAGTAAACCTCCCTAGCTAAATTAAGAGTTTAGATTTTTGCATAGTATGATTCCAAAGCTTCTAAATAAGGGTTTTTATTTTTATTTCTTAAGGCTTGAACTTTAGAATTATATTGTGCAAGAATGTAAACATGTACTTACTATTGTATACTATTGTATAAGAATAATGTACTTTGTACATCATTTGTGTAAGTACAGGGAGGGATTAGGTCTCCTCTGACAGTGGGGTAACTCTTTGTTCAGTCTAACTGATGTAAGTAGGACTGCTATAATAAAATTGTACTTTAAAGACTATGATGTAGGACTGTAACTGTAAACACCGCTACGGAACTGTTTAAACCGCGTAGGTCACCATTAGATAAGATTGTTTTAGCATTTTTATAATGTCTATATATACTTTTGTGTTTCGCATTTCTATAGCATAAAACCTATACAGGAATTTCTACACAGTATTAAACACTTAAAAATCTTATAAAATAGTTTATACAGGGTAAGTCAAAAGCCACTTTATTTCAGAAACAAAAGTAATGAGGTGGCCTATCTTGTAGTCTTTGCCTGAAACATGGTTGCCATCTTGGAAGCCACCATATTGACTCAAGTGCAAATTGTTCCGGGACTGTGGACTACAAGCCACGTAGCGGTCGTCCGAAGACCGCTATTGATGAAGAAACTTCAACAATGGTTTTGGCAGCTTTAGTGAAAGGTCACGATGTAGCATGCGATGTGTCCTGTGGCTTTTGACTCACCCTGTATTAGTTACAATGGTAAGTACACTTACACTTGAGCATCAGCAGCATATGGAAACTTTATCGATATGATAAGTTGCCACAAATAGTCTTTTGAGAGTCAAGAAACAACTTTTTCAGAAGGGGAACAGAGAGAAAAGTTTAAAATAATAGTAAGGTACAAATAGTACAAGTCTAATGTTTTTGGGTCCAGTCATGAACAATATATTATATATAAGCTTTATGTCATTGCTAAACCAATATATCCAATGCACAGTACTCTACATTTTATCACTAAAAAGGTGCATTATCTCAGGTTATTTCCTTAAAAGACATGCATTCTTCCGCTGCATTTAGATACCCCTCTTGGTTAGTGATCTCTGACCTTTTATTCATTTTACCACGGGACTGTGGTGGCCTAGCAGTTAAGGCACTGGACTATGGAACAGAAGGTCCAGGATTTAAATCTCACCTCTGCCACAGTTGGGTGTGCAATTCTGTGGTAAATATGTTTATCTATTTATATACTGATATTCTTTTATTTTCTATTGTATTCTATTGTATTCTTTTATTTTCTTATTGTTTTATAAGCACCTTTTGGAGTCGCACCCAAATTTCATTGTATTGCTAATTATAATGACAATAAAGGCGATTCTGATTCTTCAGCAAGCCCCCTAACCCACAATTGCTTGGATTGTAAGACTGTATGAGTTGTAATTCGCTCTGGATAAGAGCGTCTGCTAAATAACGTAAATGTATTGTCCACTTAAAATGCTTTATTTTGCATGATGATGAATGTCCTTGTTTGGGCTGCACTAGGCCTGTCACCAGGGGGAGTTTGGTTGGGAAATGTCTCAGCTGCATCATTGGATCACTATCTTGGTAATGTAGGGACGACAGACTCTGGGTGGCAGCTGCAGGTTGCAGAAGCACAAGTATAATGTTTGCTGCCAGAGCAACCCACTGAATTCTGGGGCTCAAGTTTGCTCAAGTTGTGGTTGTTAAAACAATGCAAGTCTGCTTTTCCAAGCGACTGTTAAAATGTCTTATTCTGTGCTCTGTGTGCCAGGTTGTGTACAGGGTCTGGAGGGGATAGAAGATGCTCATGGTCTACTGTGCCAGCCTAGCCCTGTAGTGACCCAAGGAGGACTGGGCCTCTGTCAAGGCTGCTTTAGATGGAGCTGCAGGGCCGGAAGAACCTACAGAGAGGGTTGCACAAGTATGTGAACCATTGTTTTCAGTATCTGGTGTGATCACATTGTGCAGCAATAACTGTATCTAAATGTTTCCGGTAAGTGATGTTCAGATAGAGTAAACATTGTAGCTCATTTCTGAATATGCTTTAACCATGACACTACTCTGACCAAACCATCGCAGTACCATCGGCATGTTTCACAGATGCAGTGTTTTCCTTTCTTCAGACATAGGTTATTTTAAATCTTTTTGTGATGTCACAGACTATTACTCACCTTGCTCTTGTAGTTTTTTGTTTGTCGACTATCTAGGGGTGGTAACAATGGGCTTGCAGTTCCAGTTGTACATCTGTGACATTTGATTGGTGGAATCCTCATTTGTTGAAAACTATTTTATATAATTACTAATTTTATCCTCAAACAAACAAGTTATTTAGATCATATTTGATAGGCCAATGTTCTATAAATAAAACAGGTCACCCATTCACACCTGATTATCATCGCATTGTTTTTACATGTAGCCCTGGGTGAAAATACAGTACACGATTCAGATTACTTATTTCTATGGCTGAAAAGCACTAACAAAGCAAGGAAATTCCAAGGAACATTGTGTTGACATTACTTCAGCTCATCTTTAGTATAGCATAGTGGGGGCTGATACTTGGAAATGAAATTTCCTTCTGTCCTTTCACTCTCACCCACTGAATTGGAGTGAGAGCTTGCCAGGGAATGAACAGGAAGTTTCTCGGAGCAAAAGGATCAAACGGTGCTTTAATAGCAGTCCGCTTCTAAACCAGAATGTGAGAAGTTAGATGTTGTTTTCTGCTTTTATACAAACGTTTTCAAAATATATTATGTGTTTAAATGAAATTAAATGTACATAGTTCTGGCATAGATCTATTATTTAATGCTTAATTGGCTGTTTATTTGAAGTAGCATGTTATTTGTCTTCTCAGCCTCTGAATTTTAGCAGTTTAAGTCAAAGTCAAATTAATTTATAGATAGATAGACAGACAGACAGACAGACAGGCAGACAGACAGACAGACAGACAGACAGGCAGACAGACAGACAGACAGACAGATAGATAGATAGATAGATAGATAGATAGACAGATAGATAGATAGATAGATAGATACTTTATTGATCCCAAAGGAAATTTAGCATATTCTTAAGTAGCAAATTGTTGAAAAGGATTTTGTTCATCAATTGTTATGCAGACAAGGCTGTTATGTCTAAAGAAGGCCAAAGAAATGTTTTGAAGAAGATTTAGATTTTAGTCTTGCCCAAACTCAGCAGAACTAATTGCCTCACCAGGGAATGCAAACGGACTCACAAAAACATAGAGGCGCAAATCCCTAATTTATTTTGTATTTGTCAGAGAGACTGTTACCAATTTGATCTCACAGCCCAAGCTTAAAGGTAACAGTTAGCTGAGTGGTCTGGACAGAGAGAAAGCACAAGTCATTCACTGTCAATATTTAAAACATATTACTGCATCTTTCTGGAATTATGCAAATTATGCTTTCACCAAACCGGTCTCACAGTGACCAACACCCTTACCTCACCTTAAATATACATCAATTTCTTTTACGTACACATATCCAGGTTGCAGTTAATCAAACTGTCAAATCAGGTGTCAAATAAGCCAGCTGTTTTGCATAAGTGTACTCCCATAGACCTCTATATTAACTGAGACAACGCTGAAGCTCAAACCCTAATCTAGGATTATTTATAATTGTTACTTTTTTTAATTTGCTGATTATTTTCCTGACTCAAAAGTATGCATTTAAATCAGGCACTTCACAGATGATAACAGGGAGGACAGGTTCACTCAGGCATATTCTGAGTTCTTGCCCGAGATACTTGGCCCGCTTTTGAGTGGACATGACTGAAAACTGCCAGCCGACTTGGGAATGCTACTATAGTTACTTGTTTCTCAAACTAATTGAACCAAACCTCATTCTTGAGCTCACAGAAGGATGAGGCTTATGACTGGCAGAGAGACAAGTAGGGTAAACTAAAGAACAACGGCCCAGAACAAGAGCTTAAGAGCTGTGTGTTAGCCTGTGAAGGCTGGTGTCAGAGCTTTGCAGGACAGTGTCTTTGAAAAATGTACACTACCCTTATAATTATGGGAGAGAGCTGAAGATGCAGATGCAGCAGAGAAAGCACCCCTATTGCTCTGTTTGAGGAGGGAGGGTCCTTGGGTTGCTGCTGGAGCACTGGCTGGGGTCTGATCAACCCCAGTCAGGTCACCTGGGTGAGGGCGTGTGATCTAACCTGACCTTAATGTCACTGATGTTGTGCCCTTGCATTGTATCAAAAGATGTTTTTTTTCCAAAAAAAGGAAAATCATGTAACCATTTGTGAATTACATATTAATTTATATTTTAGTTTTTGTGAGGCCTAATAATATAGGTGTCACCCACAGGCTCACACTGATCAGTATAATGCGGACAAAACCTGGCTCTTTATATAATCTGAAAGTAGCCTTTTGTACATTGGTTGGTGTGTAATAAATGTATAAAAGTCTGACATATTTCAGGTGCACAGGCTGCATGTTTGGTTTTCAATTCTGGGCTAAATATATCATTACTTTGAACTTAAGATGAAAAAAAACAAAGAACTACTAGTGCCTAGATTTATCCCTGTTGCATTAACAAGATAAAAACCAAACTGTTGAATATGTAAAGTGAGTGTGCTTTTTGTGAGCAATTGCTCTATGGATCATTAGTCAGGATATGCTGCTGTTTGATCTCTCAGCCCTAATTAAATGTTTTTTTAGTCTAATGTGTGATTTTTATGTGTTCCGGAGTCACTGTTTTGAAAAATGCTATTGAAACAAACAGTTCCAGATAAAGCAGATATTTGTTGTCATTTATGCAAGAATGTACATAAATGAATACACAAACAATTAAATCGTTTCCTTTTCAGGAAAGGTCACACATTGATTAATCCTGGCTGAAAAAGTACAGCAACCTTTGTACTGACAACTGTAAATTTCAAGTGTTTCCATTAATACTTGTAAATTGGCATTTAGATTTTATACCTCTATTTAGCAGATATGACTCCAGTTACATTGAAAATAATGATTATCATGGGGTATCTAGTTGCCACTGTTGATTTTCCACAGAGTAATAACTTTACTTAAATGAAAATACTGATATATATTTGCATTTTGTACTGTGGTTCATTGTGATTTTTTAGCTAGTTTTCTTCTTTGTTTAGACACAGCAACATAAAGAAGAGAAGAGGAAGCTGAGTCGAGAGATCATCGTACTTAATAGCCACCTAATGGAGGCCAAGATCACCATTGAAAAGTTAAGAGAAGACAATGTAAGGCATAAAAACAAAAATTAACATTTTAAGGGTCGTGTTGAAATCATTTTGTGTGATGCTTCACTATGGATACTTTTGACTTCTTAAATTCTTCCAAATTAGGAAAAAAATAAGGATTTCAAACCATATTCAAACCATATTTTTGTCACAGTAAGAATGGAGATAATGACTTTTAAGAGAATTTACAAGGCAAAAACAAAAAAGGATTTGTAGTATAATTTCCACTGCAAAGTCAACAACAAATTATAATTAATTGAATAACTTTAAACAGCAAATTAAAATGCCAATTGTAATCGATACACAAAGATAACAAAATGTTTGTAAAGTACCTTCATCTTCATCAAGTTTATCTTTAAATGACACAAGCAAATCAATTAAGATCCTGTAAAATGCTTAAGAGACTTAGTATGTCTTAAAACACAAAGGACCAGCTCATAATGTTATTTTAGGTTGGTGTTCATCAGGTTTCTCTGCGACACATTTCCTAATTTATATAATGGTTCCACAATCTTGAATTTAGCAGTTAAGAAATAAAAATAAATCCCTACCTATTTTCATTATCAAATTCACAGACAGCAATGTCATGGATGTGCACATGAAATAATAAACCGCACTGACTATAGACTTTTAAAAAACTTGTTAATTTCCA
Organism: Parotocinclus spilosoma; assembly: GCA_033117975.1. Classification (NCBI taxonomy): domain Eukaryota; kingdom Metazoa; phylum Chordata; class Actinopteri; order Siluriformes; family Loricariidae; genus Parotocinclus; species Parotocinclus spilosoma. The sequence continues at coordinate 10,455 of JAVSBV010054178.1, forward strand.
GTCACATCCCTCTTAATCAGTTATAGATAAGTCTCGGCCATAATCCAGCCTTTGAAAAGAAACACAGCTCAAATTCACTCTGATTTAATCCTTTTGATCCTATGAGACGATAATGCATTTATCGTGCATTGCCTCCAAGGCACCATACAAATTAATGGGGTCAGATGCTAGATACCACAAATGCAGATTTCTAGGGTGAAGGAAGCCAGCATGAATAACTTTGAGAAACATGCAAAAAATGTATTTAACTTAAAGACATTATCAGTGCAATTATGGTGGTCATTTAAATCTGTGACAGTTAAGCTCCTTTTAATTTCAATCAAAATTCAAGTTAAACTACTACAGTAAACAGACTTGGATTGTTCTTATCCAAGATTAATGCAATTAATTTTCCTAGCACTTATTCAAATAAATATGCTATTTATACCCACTGACACAAAATAAAGGGTAGATATGATGGATTGTTACAGAACTGAACATGTAGTTATGTTTCATTCAGATCTGTAAATAATTACAGGAGTGGTCTGATTAGACAGTGGGTAATGCCACAAGAGGGCATAAAAGTGCATCCCCCACTGCCCTGTTAAAAAGGCTCTTGGATGGTACTTTGGACTAAGAGAAGCATAGTGGTCGTTTTGATGAATCTAAACCATTTTGACATAGCTGTTTTGAGGTGTTAGGAACAGTGGTTCTGGACAGACCATCAATAGAGATGATCATTTCCACTGTTTTGCTGTCCCCTATCCAGACACAGGTGGCACCTACACTACACACCCTTGTCACTTAGCAGGAAATTTGCTGTCAGAGCCATCCACCATCACAGTGCAGTGGTGCAGTGCACATAGTGCATGAACTGCTATGTCCTGGAACTTTATTGTCTTAAGCTATGAATCCAGTTTCTATTTGGAATCCAGCAATATGCAACACTTCCTTGACATGCTTGGTCATCAGATTTATAGATATATCTAGTATTTATCTTTGACCTCCATTGCCCAATTTTATCTCATCTTGTATCCAGGTGAGAAGCCTACTTTCAAGTTGTACAGTTTTCCTAAAAGGAAACCTATCCTTTCGCTCTAATATTGTAATCACTTACATATCCCACCATACCAACACACATTAAGTTTCTTTCGATCCCAACATCTACATAGGGCATTATTTTCTTTGGTCAATGAGTATCTTTTGGACAGCATTATTTATTATGCTGAGCCAGAAAAGGCATGCTCCAACACTAAAAGCTCACCCTAACTGAAAGGAAGCTTAATGATATTAATAGGTTTACAGTCTTTGAGAAAACAATGTCCCCCATTCAAGAAATAACAGCTGAGAATAAGTAATAAGTAAAACAACCAAATTTGTTAGTAGAACGTGCTTATGCTAATGAATAACAGTCATTTGCACATTGGGTACACGTTCTTTATTATAACCATACAATTATTATAATCCATGCCCACTAATAACAAATGATTGCCTGGCATAACCTCATGTCTTATGCCATTCTTATTCACACAAAATCTTACAATGGTCTAAGGATTCTGGCAATAAAGGAGATTGACTATAAGTGCCGAAGACCATGTCGGGTTCCACTTCCGTCAGCCAATAAACAAAATCTAAAGTTGCATCACCAAAGTGGCTCACCAAAAGTAGACAGCTGAACTGGAAGGTCAAGGCCTCTAAGGAATCTGAATTTCTGCTGAAGTGTCAGAATTTTGTGCCAAAGAATGAACCTATGCCATGAACCTAAGTGGTATAATGGTGTAGTCACTTTTCTTGGTGCACATTTTGTTAATACCAATCAAAATAACTTGAAGGTACAGGCTGGCACAGGTGGCATAGTAACTAGCACTGTCACCTCACAGTGAGAATGTTCTAGGTTAAAACCCCAAGTTGGGTTGTCTGGGTAATTTCTAGGTGGATTTTGCATGTCCTCATCATCCTGCGTGGGTTTACTCCAGGTTCTCCGGTTTCCTCCCTGATTGCAAAGACATGTTAGGTTAACTGGTGTCTTTAAAGTGCCCTTAGTGCATGATGGGTTGAGTAAACCCTATTTAGATCTTTAGATGTTCCTGCTTGTGTCCTGTGCTACCATCCAAGCCCTGGCTCTCTGACTTGCACTATGGACCTGAAAAACAATGCCTGTAAGGAATCAAAATTTCTGAGTCACACAAATGGTAACATCAGAATTGTGTGTCAAATTCTTAAAATGGTCTGCAATTCTCACTGTTGTGCAAGTCTGGTGAGAAGGAAGCCGTGTTTATCTATTCATCTATATCCCTTTAAGATGTGTAGACAACTACCTCAGGTTTAGAGTAAAACACCAACTGATCTGTCCAGTAAACCAAAGCATGTCTGATTCAATAGTATACAATGGAAGCTATTCGGGGATAAAGTGTTCCAATACTAAATCTGTCAGTTTTAAGAATTTCAGGGAAGAAAGTGGCTTGACAAAGTGTTTTTTACCCCTGACTACAAGCCTTGTCCGAAATAGCAAAAATAATTGCTACTCCAGAGCACATTACAACCTACTGCATTTAGGTCAAATCCACATCTCTGCAGTTACTCCAGTGGCCCAAACCTTTAAAGTAGTCAAACAGTTAAATTTTAATTTTAAAACTTAAATTGCTTGAGGTCAGTGTTAGTTGCTTGCAAGGCACCATAGAAACCGATGCAAGTGTAAGCTTTTAAAAAGTGTATGGTTAAAAATACCAGATTCCCAATACTGAGAAAAGCTCAAATAAACTGCCTTAATGAAATGAAACCTTGTGTTACAAAAAATGTTAAAAACTAATTTTACAATTACATTTACCAGAGAAAAGCAAAGTATCAGATTCCACCAAATACATTTGCTTTATATCCAGTTGATAATCCAGGGTTGGTGTTTGACCTTATGTTTAAAAAATGATCACAGATAAATTACTCAACTTACTTTCAGTTGCCCAAATCTCACAATTCTGCTGGTTGTAAGGCCGTCATTTCCCTAATGAATGCTGTTTCAGTACTAGGATGGGGCCTGAATCCTGACCAAATTGTTTCATAATTACTGCTGGGAACTACAGAGCTGCTGATAGACAGCTTTTTTCTAAGATATTAGAGAGGAAATGTAGATTTGAAATGTGTCTGTAATTTTATAAATATGCCAATGAGTTCAGTTTTCTTTAGTGGTGTTCCAAGCAATAGCTCAGTATAGTGAAACAATTAATACCCCTTCAAACAGTGTGAATGTCTAAAAATGATTAAATATATGAAGACTGCATCCTATATTTCATAGGAAGTATGCTAGTGAAGATATAAAACTATAATGGCTATATTAAATGCATGCTAATTTCCAATAAGCCTGACCTGAGTAGGCTTAAATCCTACTCTCATGGCAATGGCAGAATCCATCGTCTCACACAATACCTCTCTAAGATCCGGTGTGAATTGCTATCATCACCGTAGCGACTTCCCCATATTGGATGAGAGCCATTCCCAGCACTAATATAATCCTTTTTCGCAGGACAGCTAAATGAGTTTAGAGGATAGAGCAATCCTTTGCCACGAATGTATCTCTCATCTAATCGAGTTACCCATCTTCAAACTATCTGTGGTGTCTTAAAATGTTGAGAGTATTACTGCACCATGTTAATGAAATATTATGGCCAGGGTATTTCTCCCTCAAATGGATACAACTCAGATTAATTAAATGTATTGCCCTGTGACAACCTGCACCTCATGGATGTTACACATGAGCTCAACTGTGTTTCAATTGGTGATCCTTGAAAGTTTGTGAACCCTTTAGAATTGTCTATAGTTCTGCATAAATATGAAATAATTTTTTATTCAACCAAAGATCACTCTGTGAGGTGCTAACAGAACCCAGGGTATATTCTCAACACATGAAAGCCTCTCTCACAGTGACTAATGTTACTGTTCATGAGGCCACCACACTGCACAACAATGATGTACCTTATCTAATCTAAGAAACATGGTGGTGAAAATATTTTGGATGAAATGGTGTCATATATTATGCAGGTGTTCCATTGGATTATTTTTTATAAACACTTAAATTACAAATAACAAGAATTACATTCTTTAATTGTGTTCTCTTAACTTTTAGGACATGGGTGCAAATCTGATGATGTTTTTGATCATATTTATGCAGAAATATAGAATATTTTGAAGGGTTTGCAAACTTTAAGCACCACTGCAGCTGAATGTTTGAACGTCTCTTCAAGAAAAAATACAAGTGGCCAAAAAGTTAAATTAATCTCATCGTGAACGCAGGTTAATTTGTGTGGTTCTAGTGCAAGTAGACATGTTACTGGGCTTTTTTAAAATCATGTTTATACTGGTTGCTTTATTAGAAATGTCTGTTTTTCTACTACTTCTAAGTGCACATATTGAGCTATTTTACACATAATTTGACTTAATCAACCACTAGTTATTAACTAGCAGTATTAGTGTAAAGCTGGTAAGATGGTAAGCGATTCTCAACCCAGCTGTCCAACTGATACTTGTAATACTTGGTCATTACTTTGTCTTATGGTGATGGAAAAAGTGGTGTAAGGACAAGTAGGAGTACCTCACAACAGGGGAGTCTCTAGACTATTTGTTGTACTGGGGGAAACAATTTAGAGGGGAACAGCTTCACTCCTCTGCTTACCAATCAGCTGAAGGTGCACAACTGTAGCGGAAAATAAGCCTGTTAAACACTAAATAGATTTAGTGATTTAACACTTAACACTACACTGAAGTGGGCGCTTCTCTGCCATGTATGAAAAATGAATTTAACACTAATGATTTTTTCATTAATTGTATTCACTTAATAGCTATCATTTCGTCTGCAGCATTTCTGGCTTTCTTTTAATTATTTGCACTTGTCCAGTACTCAATGGGGGGAAAAACCCAAAGTGCTCAAGCTTTTGGAAAGATGCTCGGGCATTTTGCGAAAATGTAGTGCATGTAGTGAATTTGTGGTTTGGATCCTGTAGTTCTGATCAGCAATAAAATGTACTTTTTAACCCCCTGTAATTTTAAGGAGGAATTTAGCCAATAAAATAAATGCAATAGAAAACTACAGTATAAACACGTGTTAGCGATGATTTAATTTCATATCATTTCATATACTTTTATATAGCAGGTATGTTGCTATGACACATTTTTTTGTGTTTCTGTCGCACAGGACATATACAGAAAGGACTGCAACCTTGCTGCTCAGCTCTTACACTGTGAAAAGTCCCGTTACAGAGAACACAAGTTTTCCGAGGTATTTCACCATGCCTGCTATACTGCTATACAAATAATCATTTAAGAAAGATAATTGTACATGCACTGTAGTAATATTATACTTATATTAGTATATTAATAGTAATATTATCTTTTGAGGGGAAAATATGTATTCACAAATGAGAAAATGTATTTAAAATTAATGAAATAAAAAACCTGCCTAATTACTAAAAGAGTAATATAACATAATAAAGGTAGTGATCAGTAATGTCTAAATCATGTACAGAAAATAATTAAGAGACCACTGACCAGTTTCCTTATCATTTGTAAATAAATTATTTGTGACATATGTTTGTATTAGTAAAATGAAACAATTTGTTTTTACTGACAAATTCCAAATAAAATTATTTATTTCCAGAAATAACATTAGCATTTATTTACAGTAAATGACAAAAAATAGACCTTGATTAAAATACAAATAGTAATAAAAGAAAAGCTTGTATTCATTTTTAAACAATGCTAATGCTATAATATAGGAAAGTTTAAAAATCAGTATATCAAGTTTTCATTGTATTTTTCCTCTATTAATAAGACTTTGTTCGGGTGATCAACTAATTAGTAGCTCATTAAGTAGTAAGTAGGAATTCATTAGATAGGGAAAACTAGGGAAAAAAACCATAATGATGTGATTTGCAAATATGTGATGTCAACAGGTGATTGTAATCATGATTTGATACAAAGGCTGCACACAGGAAAGTTTTACAACAATGTACCACAAAGAAAGAGTGAACGGGATTTACACAAAATATTTCTGTCCTAATGTTTTCTGATTTAGCTTGTTTTGCAATGTATTGTTGATAAATGCATGGACATCCCATGTTGCTCTAATATCTCAATGTACTATTCTGCATTTATGCTGCCATCCCAAATGTGTCAGTGCTCTTTGTCAAGGGCACTGACACGGTTCCATGCCATGATAGACCCTGGATTTTGCACGTGCCACTGATATAAATCGATTTTTTTAACAAATATCTGGGATACTGATTCATCCGACCGCAATAATGTTTCTACCATGTGACGATCCATCCCAGATGTCTGAGACCAGAGAAGTCGACACAGCTTCAGAGCATGGATATAATAGTGATACAGTTATAAAGTATTGAGTCAGCGACTGATTGTGCAAGCTCGCCTACTTATCATAGGTTCACTTTAACTATGAGAACCAAAATGAGGGTAAAAAAATCCAGAAAATTACATTGTAGGATTTTTTAAATAATTTATTTGTAAATTACGGTGGAAAATAAGTATTTGGTCAATAACAAAAGTTCATCTCAATACTTTGTAACATAACCTTTGTTGGCAATGACAGAGGACAAATGTTTCCTGTAAGTCTTCACCAGGTTTGCACACACTGTAGCCGCTATTTTGGCCTGTTTTCTCCATCCAGATCTTCTCTAGAGCAGTGATGTTTTGGGGCTGTCCCTTGGGAGCACGACTTTCAACTCCACAAACTATGTGGTTGAGGTCTGGAGACTGGCTAGGCTACTCCAGGATCTTGAAATGCTTTTTACATAGCTACTCCTTCCCAGGTTTTGCCTTAAAATCTCACAATACATGGCCCTGTTAATTCTTCCCTTAACATGGATCAGTCGTCCTGTCCCTTTTGCAGAAAAAAGCCCCAAAGCAAGATGTTTCCTCTCCCATGCTTCGGAATAGGTATGGTGTTCTTGGAATGCAGCAATTTTTACCAAAACGTTCTATTTTGGTTTCATATGACCACATGATATTCTCCCAATCCTCTTCTGGACCATCCATATCCTCTTTGACAAACTTCAGACGGGTCTGGACATGTACTGGCATTATCAGGGGGACACTTCCGGTACTGCAGGATTTGAGTCTCTCTCAGTGTAGTGTGTTACTGATGGTAGCCTTTGTTACTTTGGTCCCAGCTCCCTGCAGGTCATTCATCAGGTCCATCTGTGTAGTTCTGGGATTTTTGCTCACCGTTCTCATGATCATTATGACCCCATGCCATGAAATCTTGCGTGGGGCCTCAGATCAAGGGAGATTATCTGTTGGCTTGTATGTCGTCCATTTATTCTACAATTTCTCCCACAGTTGATTTATTTACACCAAGTAGGAGAACTAGCACAATCAGTGGCCAACTAAATACTTTTTGGCCCACTGTATTTTAAGTGACATTTGTTAAAGTAACTCTATATCGTATAGCATGATAAAGATTTGCCAGGTGATTTCATGTCTGTGTGGTTATACCAGATATTGATGACTGACAGTTCTTGATGCAGTGCTGTCCGAGGGATAGGAGATTATGGGTATTTAGTTTAGGCTTGCCCCTTTGTCTTTTATGCACTGAAACTTTTTCAGATTGCTTAAATAGTTTTACGATATTATTTACTATATAGAAATAAATACTTTATTTTCTATTCCGATATATAGTTTAATAATTTTTTACACATTTGTTGACAAACTGGAGATCCTCTGCCCACCTTTGATCCTCAAAGACTCAGCCTTTCATGAATACTGCTTTGGACCAAATCATGATTCTAATCACATTTTGACTTCACCTGTTTGAAATTGCATAATTATTTAGTATTTTTCTTGTTATTTGCTGTATTTTGTATATTTCTATTTTTATATCACAACTTTTTTTGGAATAATGTATTGCAGGTCTGAAATGAAGATATGGGTGTTAAAAAATGAAAAGAAAATAATTTTCCCTGACAAAAGAATAAATATCTCAGGTTTATACCATGTGCAATGAAAAAGAAGTCAAAGTAAGACTGTTGTATAGATAATCTCTTATAAACATCTAGAGAACCACAGAGGTACTTGTGAGATCCATTTACACTGTAACATTTACTTATTTCCTTACAGATACATTTACAGATACGTGTACTTTTTGGGTACTTCATTATTACTGGAATCAGCGCATAAAATTACTTTTAATTTTGTTGGTTGAATTACTTGTATTGTTAATGTGCTTTTTTTAAAATAAGGAATGACCTATTTTCAGATGGTAATTTGGGTTAAAATATTTGGTTTGAATTGGATTCATTTTTTGGTTTTGTCTTTGTCTTGTCTTGTCTTTGGTTTTGTCTTGATTTGAAGGTTGTGCTTTGCAGTCATAATACTGTAATCCAGGTTTAGTGAAATACCACTGATGATTACATAGCAATGATGATTTGCTGTCACAGATAAGAGCACCAACTTTCATAGTGACCCAGGTGTCCTCTCAAGCTGAGTGTCAAATACAGGCACAATTAACCTCCTGAGGACAGGCAGTGGAGCCCCTACGAGTCTGACCAGGAAAACTGTGTTTAAACACACACAATAAAACCAACCAACATTTGTGAAATGTTAAAATATTACAAATGTTTCATATTACAAATGGAAAAAGTAAGGCAATACTTGAATACAGTTTTTCATAAGAAAAAGCCTGAAAAAGCTTACATAACTATTTGAATGCATATTTTCTGCATGCTTCAAGACAAAATAAGTAAGTAATGGAATGTAAACACCATTTATCCTAAAGGATTTAAGATTGCATGTAAAACCTGTGCACATGGCATGAAGTAGTGTCTGTTATTGGTTAAAACTTTGATGTCTGTGTTGGTATAAGAAACTTGTAAGTTACTGTTGTGTATAAAGACGCAATCTCATATTAGATTATATCGATGTAAAGTCACAGCTCTTTAATCCACCAGAATGCATAAAGATTTCTTTTTTGGAAAAAAAAATTGCTGTACAAGTGCTACAGCTGTCAGTATGTGAAATTGAGAACTACAGTTCATGAATAAGTGAAAACACTATATCCAGGATACTGACTGTGTGTGAAATATTGTCTTTTTCAGTATAAATATTAATACAAAATCCAGTGTTCTAAAAGAAAGATTGTAAGGGACTTGCATATTTCTTTCTCTGCCCTGCATAATATGATTAAACAGTTAAAGGAATCTGGAGGAATTTCAGTGCATAAAGGGCAAGGGCACAAGTATAAGCTGAAGCCCCGTCATGTTTGACATCAATGCATCAGAAACTTTTATCAGAATTTTTTAATCAGTAGCTGATATAACCACATGGGCAAGGGGTTATTTTGGCAAACCTTGTTCAAGCACTACAATACATTCACAAATGCCACTTAAAACTTTACTGTGTCCAAAAGCGGCATTGACTTCTCCGGGCTTTTTTTTTTTTTTAATAAATCGATGCTGTGATGGCAGAATTTAATGCAGAAAAGTACACTGAAATCTTTAAGCAACATATGCTGTCTTAAAGACATCATCTTTTCCAAGGCCATCCATGCATTAAAAAAAGAAATTGCAATGCAAAATGACATGGTGCACACATTACAAAGGCATGGCTCCCAGAAGAGGAGGTTCTTTCCTTAAAAGAGAATGTGTGGACGACTCCGTAGTATTGCCAAGCTTAAATAACACCTCTAACACTAAAGCGCTTTTTGGAATGATTTGAAGGACTGAAATGAAGGAATGGATGTTTATTAACAAATGAAATTAAATTACTTACCATCAAATACTTTCTGCTGTGTTCATTCTCCCTGTAATGAAATAATTGTATAATTTTTGTATCATCATCCCAACTTTGGGGTTACATTTTGGGTTAAATTTTGGCTTTGTACATGTCCTGTTTTGTCACTTACTAATCCTTCTCTAACCATTTATGTGTCTATTTCAGCTTCCCACTGACATTGAAGACAGTCTGAGTTCTCATATTGAGAAAAGGGGGGTTAGAAGGAGCATGGGCTTATGCCATTCACCTTATCCTGATGCTGTAGCAACTGCAATCGGTACCAAGATCCTGACAAAGCCTGAGCCAGGTAGTAGCTGTCCAGTCACACGTTCACCTAGCCCTCAGCCTCAAGACCCAAATCTCCTAGCAAACAATGGAGCAAACAGTGGGGACACTCTCCAGCGCCGTGTGGGCTACAAATCTTCTGACCTTTACTGCAGTGACACAGCATTATATTGTCCTACAGATGAGAGGCGCCGAGGCCATTGGCAGGAACGCCGACAGAGTGCAGATCTTCATGGTAGGGCAACCGACTTTATCCCAGTCCAGAACACTACAGAGAACAACCCAGAAGAAGAGATTTTTCACCCCAGCTGTGCTCACAGTGAGACACTGCTCCATAAATTTGCAGCAGGGACTACTCGAGCCTCCAGCTCTTACTCCAGTTTCAGTGTGGCCTCAGATGAAAAGGGCTTTGCTCCCAGCAGCACTCTTTCATCCTCTCACCTGGCTTTATACATGGATTGGCAAGAGGGTGATTATGAGCAAAAGAGTATATCCTCATATGAAAAGGACAGCCCTAGGTTTCCTAAGTCACACAGCTTTCAGCATATGTCCTCCAGCATGCACAATGATACCTCCCCTGTCTATTCACAAACAACATCTTGCTACAGTGAGCCATACAACACGCCGGGACTCACTTCCTCCCACAGCTTGGGCTCAACAGGCGTCCCAAGAGAGAGTAGCACCAGCATCCACATACCTGAGGAGGATATGATAGGCCACTGGAGACAGCTGAGCATGGAAGACATCAACACCTTTTCATATCGTAATCCTGGCCGTGTTTCCCCTTATAGCTTCTCTGAGCAGCACTTTGCAGTGGGCCCTGCAAAAATCAGGCTGGGATCCCTATACAGCAGCTTCCATGAAGGAGACGACATGTTCCACACCTCACCAACCTCAAGCTTGACACCAAGCCCAAAGCACAGTATGGGTGTGAGCAAGGCATGCAAGTCAACAAACAACAGTCAGGACCAGAGTACCAGCTTTTTTCTTGCCAGAAGCACAAAAGACAACAAGAGCACTGCTCGAAAAATGAACACAGAGTATGTGAATGTAAGCCCCAAATGCTCAGCTGAGTCATTGAACCAAAATCCATTGGAGATTTCCAATATACAGCACTACCAACTTCAAAGTCCAGGGCCACACAGGAAGACTTCTCCACAACACCAAAAAATTGGAAGCACAGGACTGAGTAGGAAGGACAGTCTTACAAAGGCACAGTTGTATGGAACACTGCTTAACTGAGTCGGCTGACTGTAAAACAAACCGTTCAAATCAGTCTCACCACTGTCAGTCACAAGGCTTGACTGAATTAAGTCTTCTGAAATAAACGCTGTCATGAGTCCTAATTTGAAGGACGTGATGAACTGACATGATGGCTTTTAACAGTCAGTGAATGTGTGAACAATATTTTTGGAATACCTAGATATTCCAATGTTAGACATGTGAGTTTGAATGACCTTCCAGTAATGTATACTTTATTAGATTGAACATTTAGCATTCTGAGGAAAGAAAACTATTTGTTAACTGAAAACATAGTGGCTGCACATTTATATGTAGCATTCAACTGTAATCACTTGCCCTCCACCCCATAATTTGCACATTAAGGCTGTATGACTATTTGACCATTCTTTTGAGGAGTTTTATGTGCCTGCTGCATTTCAGAACTACAACCAGCTTACAGAGTTAAACTGTGAAATGAAATAATAACTGATGATTGTTCTTGGTCAAAATGCCAAGTATTTTGCCTTACTCCTTTCCAGGGGATAACCTGTCCATTAACACTGTTAAAATAACTGCACATAAGTAATTCCACTGTAATGTTTCTAGTGTTCCATACTCTGTCCAAGGCTATGGTCCTGTAGTCTGTGCTCAACAAATGCCAGCCAGGACATTCTGTTCTTATCAAGCTTCCAGTATATGTAACAGGCAGTATACAGAAGTGTTCTATCATTTATGACACTCCAAAAACATAACCTTGAGGTTAACCCAAGCCTTGTTTTCAAGCCTATGCTTTAAGAACACGTCTTTAAATGCTTGCATGAAATACTCCTCTAAAGTCTTTTAAATATACGTATTTTATAGTACGCTATTTTAGGAGTGATTTTGTGTTCTCATCCACAAAATGCATTGGATTATATTACCACCATAATATTCACGAATACAAGAAAAGTATTTCACATTTCTATCTTTATATTTCCATCCATCCATCCATCATCTTCCGCTTAATCCACATGGAGTTGCCGGTTAGCCGGTGCCCACCCGGCACCCACCCGGCAACTCTGGGCACAAGAAAAGGAACAACCCTAGACGGGGTGCCAAGCCATCGTAGGGCACACACAGTCACACACTAAGGGCCACTTTTAGAGACACCAATTAACCTAACACGCATGTCTTTGGACTGTGGGAGGAATCCGGAGTACCCAGAGTAAAACCCATGCAGACATGGGGAGGACATTCTCCACACAGAAAGGCCCGAGGCCGCTTCAGCCTTGGATTGAACCCGGGACCTTCTTGCTGTGAGGCAGCGGTGCTATAACTATAACTATAACTATAAATTCATGGCCCAATTTAATTATATAATAATAATTATAAATATAATTTATAATGAGAAAGAAACTTCAGACAAATCTATATAGAAATAAACAATGCCTAGCTGGATACAAGAGACATTCACAGCTACATTTTTCATTTGCTTTTTAAGAGACAGCTGAATTCTACTATTTACTTAATTCATGTTTTTAGACAATAACACTAATTTGATAGCTCCAATAATACCATAGAAGCTTTTAGCTTTTAAAGATGAACTGGGTAGAATTTGATTCTAGTTATTAACCGGTGAGTTATTAAAGTGGTGAAAAGGTTTGTTTACTTTATGAATCCATTCCCTAATCCACTTATTCAAATGGATGGGGAGGATTTAAACAAGATAATGAGCTTAGTCTGGAACTGAAGATATATAGAGCTATTTTGTTAGACATTTAACATGTTTAATCCTGTTCTCCAGATTATGTGATTTGTAATAGTAAGAGCAATACGGTAGAAGTACTGACCAGAACACCTTTAAAGGACCACTAGAATCAGCTATCAATAAATATAATATGGTAATTAGATTGCATGATTTTGCCAGTGATAATATAGTAACTGTAGTATTACTGCACAGGCACACTACAAGCACGAGTACAGGTACTCCCTGTTTTACAAAGGTCAGACGATACATTGGGAATCTGATAATTAACATAAATACACATTCAGCAGAAACTGTATGTAGCGTCTGGAAATGCCATATAGCCAAAGAGCACATTGCAACAAACACAGTACAAACACAGTGTTCCCTCGTTTATGATGGGGGTTACGTTCCATGACCACCCGTGATAAATGAAAATCCGTGAAGTAGGTACGCTATATTTATTTAAGTATTTCTACACTATTTCAGTCGTAGAACTTGCAGAACGTTTGGGTAACATCGTAGGGTTTGAATTAGTTCAGTCTATAATAAAACTTTCACAAACAGCGAACACAACACCGCAAACAAAAACTTCATGTCGGCAAGTAGCGACTCAGGCGGCCGATGCTCTAGTGTTACTTCTCGTTTTTGGTGAGTATTCATCCGCTGA
>JAVSBV010054179.1:0-10803 GCA_033117975.1 Parotocinclus spilosoma
GTATATATATATATATATATATATATATATATATATATATATATATTCGTTTCTTGCTTGGGCTTCCTTTTCCACTTTTCCCTTCCAGGCATAATTGTCTTTTCAAACCAATTATTATCCATTATTAATCCATTCTTACGTTTGCTCTTTGCTTAGAGTTTTAGCTTTAAAAACCCCATCAGTCTCTCACCGGACTGTCCAAATTCTTCTCTCTTCTAACAACCAAATCCTGTTTATTTCTGCATGTCTATTTTTTACATACTCTGCCCACATCTGTCACATCTGTCTGCTTATTACAGAGATGTGTTTTGATGATTTGAAGATAAAATCGAGTTGGAATGATTTTTTAAAAAGTTCCTTTTTTTTAAACCAATCAATGGTCTGACACCGGTCCCACTGACACTGCAGAGCGCTATTGATTAGATCAGTCCTCATGAGACTGCTCTGAATGCAAAACAGATACGAGCCATGGCTCGTGGGTGTGAGTCTGAAGACGTCCGAGTGGCAAAATCGTTAGGCTTTCGTTCTGGTCTTTCCTTGGTTTTCTCTTAAGAATGAATCTGATTTTGGTTTTAGCCATTAACGGGTGTCCTCATTATATAAGCTTAAAACGTCCGGTGCTACTCTTAGTGTCCCTGTTTGTACATTTACATTTGAGATATTTAGATGTTGAATTCTGTTATAAATAACAAAGCTGTACACCATAAATACTGCCAGCTCAATAAATGACAGCTTACAGCTGGGCTTCATTTGGGTTTTCAAATAATAAATTAGCTCCTGCTGATCCGAGTGGAAGGTTTCCATGCATGACAGCTGTCTGATTGAATCATTGTTGAGCAGATAGATCAAAAGATAGCTTTGTGTGTGTGTGTGTGTGTGTGTGTGTGTGTGCTTTGATTAATTGAATCATGCAAGGCTCGAGCTTTGGTTCTTCTCTTTCAGGCTTTGATTTGAGCGATAAGAGATGCTATTGAGAGACGAAGCTCCTGAGATAGGAGGGTGTGGTGTTGATAGGAGTGTTACGGGGTTGATCTGGTGCACCTTCTCCCACGTACAAAATGTCACCGTTAGCTGAAAGCTGTGTGTGTTGGTTTGGGCTTGTAAATGCTTTACGTTGACTGGTTTTGTTTTCAGTTTTGATGACTTTTGGGAACTCCTCCAAAAAACAGGTGGTTCAAATAACCAGATGAGATGAGATTGTGCGTGTGAGTTCTACTGGACGTTTCTCTAAACGTCATCCCAACTGTGAGGCACGGCGGTGGGCGGTGTTGCGTTTGGGGAGCGTCTGAACAACTCGTAGCCACTGAAGAACGAATTTATTTGAATTCCAGTCCAATATGGACCTGCAGTGGTCAGATCTAAACGAATCCAAACGCCTGAAGCCACCAGGAAATTGATTTGCTCCTTTAGATGTTGTTCTTAAGCCAGTGGAAACAACTGGTGTTCATTCAACCAAATATTAGGATTCTCTGTACCGTTTGGGACCACCAACGAGGGACGAGCGCACCAAAGGGTGCTTGTCAACAGTATCTAATCCAATTATTTCCACAAGATGCTGCTCCATCCTGGACTGTACTTAATAGTTGGTAGCAGGCATCTTAACAATCTTAATGTAAAATCTGTCCACACCTGGGGAACCTGGAGCGGCTCCACGTTTTTTTTTTCCTTTACACCAAGTCTGCTTGCGATTGCTGTCATTACCAAAAGTTTCAGCCCCTCTGTGATTTCTTATGGTGTGTAGTTTTTAATAAAAATTTAATATGGCAATAATTAGGTACGGCCAACGAAAGGACGCCCGTACACGGTGTAAGGATAGAAACATGTACATGTTTGTGTCCAGGTCTGATCTTTTTGTTCTACCTGGCCTTCTACATCTTCCTGGCCGGAATGTTCAGCGTCACCATTTACGTCATGCTCCTGACCCTCGACGACAACACACCCACCTATCAGGATCGGCTCAGTACACCAGGTAACACGACCGATTGATTTAGGAACGAAGTAACCGAGCGACGCGATGCTATGTGAACCCGAATTCGAATAATTTACTCGCGGTTCTGACCTTGCCATAAAATATGTCACTCACAACCATTTGTTTTCCAAATGTAGCAGCCAGGCAGAGCTTTCATTGGGCGCCGTTTGCCATGTGCTATGTATCCGGTCATAACTTTCCCCACCCGGTGAGATCTCACGGGATAGCCTTTATATTGGGAGGATTTTTGGGGAGTCAGTCCCTCTGAGAAAACTTAGGAAT
Organism: Parotocinclus spilosoma; assembly: GCA_033117975.1. Taxonomy (NCBI): domain Eukaryota; kingdom Metazoa; phylum Chordata; class Actinopteri; order Siluriformes; family Loricariidae; genus Parotocinclus; species Parotocinclus spilosoma. Next base: position 2,252 of record JAVSBV010054179.1, read on the forward strand.
CCCTGTAGTAGCCATGAAGCAGGGTCAACAGTTTACAAGTGTTGTCCCCATTTCCTATCATGCGCTCAATAAATCCATGTAAATTCTAGCTGTTTGGGACACGTCGTTTACTCTGACAGAACTTGACCACGTCGTCGGTAAACGAGGGGTTCACAGACTTTCTCCCATACCTGGACCTACCAGTCAGCAACATTATTTTGAAAGGTTTGGTTACAAAACAAAGTCCGAGGTCGCGTTTGATTTCTGTAGCTCTAACGCTGTTCTTTGGGTCTCTGCGTTTGTAGGGATGATGATCAGACCTACGGGGACCGATCTGGAGATCCTGTACACCAAGGAGGACACGGAGAGCTGGGACATGCACGTGCAGGCGCTAAACCGCTTCCTGTCCAGTAAGCCTGGCTCATAAGCTCTCAAACGCTGGCCCTCAACAAGGGCCCCCCAGGCAAAGTGTACTGGGGAAATAGACTGTAGAACCATGAAGGGACCAAATTTACCATCCAAAATCCAACCTAAATCCATCCAGCTGTGAACTTCATGGTCAAACTGTGAAAGTTCACAATAAAACTCTTAAGTAATGTCCAGTTTTACTCTGAAACTTCACTGTACATTTCTTCCCCGGGTTAACAGCAACACTACAATCTGAAGATCTTTGAAGATCTCAGTTAGCATGAACTAAACTGGTCACCTGGTTATATTTAGGGAATAAAATTGCATAAAATACTGCTTTAATTATGTCTGTAGCAACATCAACTCTTATTAGGTTTAGCTAACGCTGCTCCTTCAGCCGCATTATCTGAAGCTACGTGGCTAGCCAGGCAAACAAAGTCATTCTGTAGCAAAGGCCAGACTTTTTTAATTACGTCTTACTGAGAATCTACTGAGGAGGGAGAAAAAAATAATCTTTATTTTTCAGCACTTTTCAATTTCTTGAGGACTATGTAAAATCTTAATTAATGTAAAAGTCAATTTTTATTTCAAAATAAAATGTATTTAACCTACAATTAAATTAAAGGGAATCTGGAAAAAAATTAAATGAACAGAAGAAAACCGTTGGCTCTTCACCGGAGGGCGGAAAAAGATAAAAAAATTAATGTTTTTTTATTTATTTATTTTTTCAACCATTGGTGCTGCTGCAGATCCGCTAAATATTTTTTTTTAAATAAATATTTTTTGGTATTCTTCAAATATGATCGTCGGCGGATTCGCGAAACAAGCAATAAAAAAGTCTGGCCTAAAGGGCATCCACCAGCGTAGAGAAACACGTCACAGACTGACTTAAAACTTTGTACTAAAGCAAATCAGACGTTCGTTTAACCTCCGTTCCGCTCCGTCTTTGTGCTCGTCGTGTTTACACAATTATACCTCGAATCACCCACGAGGAGTACGCATGCATAATGCGCCCGGCTGCACCGCCCAAATGACTGTAATAACCTGTAATATCAAGTGATCAGCATAAAGACGGGCTTTTGTAACAACAGAAACGGCGTTTCCATTCCGTTTCGTGCAGATTCAGACCACATTTACAACCCATCAAATACCCTGAACGTGATACCAAGATGTTTTGTTTACTCTTTTCTCCGGGCTAGGCTGCAGGAGGAGCGCTAAGGTTCCCCAGCACTGATTTCCCCAGGCTAGAATTAGCATAGCGGCTAAAGCAGATCAATATTCCTCACTCGATTTCCTAATCTTGGTCCACAGTAAATCAATTATGGCTTCATGTATGAGCAAGTTATCTCCAGAAATCATCAAAAGTGACTAATACATTTCGAGTAGCTTTCAAACATGGACTATAACATCCATAAAGAGCTCAATTCGGACAAAATTTACATGCTATAATAAGAGTGGATGGAGATTTGGTAAATAATTAAGTAGCCAGGGTGCAAATGAAAGGACGATAAATTATGCATTCGCTTTAATAAATGCCTCTTTTTTTTTTTTTTTGCCCCGTGCCAGTAACGTAAAGCCGTCAGTGTATGATGTGTGTTCACAGCCAGTACAATAACGACTTTGTACAGTCAGAGGAGGCGGAGTTAACTCATTCAGGCACTCTGAACCTAGCTGACATGACATTTAAAGTGGCCTAGAGCCAGCATCAGTGCGGCTTCTTTATATGAGATGCTGCCGGGACAAGGATTGTTTGTGTGTCTGTGAAAAAAGAAGGACAAATGAAAAAAAAATACAACAAATTTAGTGGAGAGAATACAGAGGTATAGTACAGGAGTATGGACGTTGGAAAAGAAAAAGAAACTTTGTTTGAGTTTGGGGGAAGTTTGGGCTCTATTTGGTTTAAGGACACCATGTTGTGCTTGCAGCCACTATTTTAAGCCTAGTTTTGTTCCTCCCTGTTCCTATTAATCTGTCAATAGCGTGCAAATGGTAATTAATTGCCGCAGCTTTGAATGATTAAAATGACCCTTTCATGGGAACAACCCGGGATTTAAGTGCTAGACTTTTTTACAGTGGAACCTCGGTTCTCAACCACCTCAGAACTCATCAGAAAAACTTTAGATTCACACCACATACACACAGTATCCGTCATTCTGTGTTTATTCTATCTACAGTACTGTATTCGACATGCAAATAAGTAACAATGGGTCCTAAATGGTTAGTAATGACAGCCAACCGAAAGGAAAACACGTTTTAATGTGTAAGAGGATTATATTGAACTCAGCAGTTTCTGATCTGTTTAACTTCTGATGGATTTTTCTGAACATTTCTCCATCCTGTTTATCTATTTACATCCTTATTAACTCCATTAATAATGAGAATAATGTATACAGGGGGGAATTACGGGGGGATTTAAGGACACTACGTTGTGGTTGCAGCCACTATTTTAAGCTTTTGTTCCTCCTTTTCTAAAAGCCGTTGGGACACCCCTAAATGTGAAGCAGTCCTTTTAGGTGTGCTGCTGTACTGATGTGTCGTAGTAACATTTAATAAATAGCTACGTGGTGCGCCGTCCCGAAAGCGATCTCGGACCAGAAACACGAGCGCTTTAACACCTGACATTTTCCCACAGCGATGATGCACCGTTTAGACGTCTAACCTTTTCAAATGCAAGGAAAACGTTTCTAACCAGGTCTCTCCGTGTTTTGGACGGCTCGTCTGACGGCAGCTGTCGAACTCAAGTGTGTATATAAACGCCTGTTTAAAGTAAACACCCCAAAATGTGCTTCTACAACAGCCTTTGTTCTTCAGAAAGGACTTTCCTCGAGATGTTAGAACTGGATTTTGACCGTGAGGTCGAATTCTGGAGCGGCTCACGTTTGCCATTCCAGTGCTATCTAAGGGGGGTCTGGAGTCAAGGTTCTGTCCAAACCAGTCAAGTTTCCAGTCAAAGCTTCCCAGAAAGTTGATCACTGATTCGTTAAAAGCAGAAACCAATGAGCGTGTCTTAATAGCAGAGCTCAATAATTAGGAGTGTCCACAAACTTTTGCCTAGAGTAGAAATAGGAACACTCAGGGCAGGTTAAAGAGTTTATCAGATCAGTAAACGACAATGAAGTAGGACTTTTTTTGTTTGAGGAATTTGAGCAAAAGTTGGCCCACCTTCTCCTTATTTTGACCCCCTAAAGAACACGACCCAATTTTCTTTTCAGACACCCCTACTAATTGGTGTTCCCTGCTATTTCGGCCACGCTCGCTAAAGCGTAAAGGCAAGGATCCTCCGTGGCCGGTGCTGCGACTTCAAAACACTTTATAAACAGCCCAACCCACCCCCAACAGTTTTTGGCTCCGTTACGTAACGCCGCTATTTAATGCCTCCTTTGATTTCCTCTAGCCGCACTCTTAGTGGCAGGATAAGGCATTAAAGACCAGTCAACTCCGTTTGCTTTGTAAACTTAAGCACAGATTGAGAAATGAGTGTAATCATTATCCGCAGACGTAGCTCAAGGCCCTGGATAGGCGCTGAAACTGGGATCGAATTCCAAAACAGGCTGCCACGACGACGCTCTTGTGCTCAAATAAACAACCTAGCTCTGCATCAGCACGCAAACCCCCCACAAACACACACACACACACACACACACACACACACACCAAGACACGCGATTCTCTTTGGCGTCTAATTACCAGGCGTCTTCAAGCTGGATAAACAGCAAACTGCAACGATGTGACCCCCCGGGATTAGAACTGCTTTTCCTTACAGTAAATACACACAAATAAATCAAACTCTGAACGAACTGAAACTGAGCTTAGAAGAGAAAATCTGTACGCTTAGACAGTTCGAGCCCGAAGAGACAAAAGTAAAAGTACAGCGTACAAGTAAAAGTGTAAGTTTAGTACAGAAGTCTTTGTACCATTTTATTAAAAAGCCCTTCGAACCTTCTTCTAGTGAGATCTCTCGAACCTGTACCCATAGAAACGGCTTCCCATTTACCCGGAGAGTCTCTGTGCCGTCTGGCTGATCTTCTGTGCTCATCAGTGCGTTTTCGGTCCATCGTACCCAGATCTTCCGGCTTTCCCCAAGACGGGGTCGGTATCGGCTCCATAAGAACAAATATCGTTAGGAATTGCCTGATCGAGTTGGACAGTTGAATCGGGTTAAGCGGCTGATCCGGGAACAGCGGATCTGGTCGCCCTTGGCCCGCGGCCTTCTCGTGACGGGAACTTTCAAATGGCCAATTTGACCTGTGACCTGCGTCCGTGCAGTGCTTTTAGGGAATTACATTTTTATGCAGGATTTAAATATAATCCGTGACACACAATCTTTAACCTCTCTCCGTTCCTATTGGTCTGTCAATTAATCGCCGGCAGCTTTGCATGATTGAAATGGCCCTTTCATGGGAACAACCCTTGATTTAAGTGCTAGACTTTTTTTTCTTTTTTTTTTTAACATATACAGTAGAACCTCGGTTCTCAACCACCTCAGAACTCATCAGAAAGACTTTGGGTTCACATCACATACACACAGTATCCGTCATTCTGTGTTTATTCTATCTACAGTACTGTATTCATCATGCAAATAAGTAACAATGGGTCCTAAATGGTTAGTAATGACAGCCAACCGAAAGGAAAACACGTTGTTAGCTTACCAGCTGTACTAGTGCCCCGAGTTCAGCACTTTTTGAGTTTGGGGGAAGTTGGGGGGGCTCTATTTGGTTTAAACACACCATGTTGTGCTTGCAGCCACTATTTTAAGCCTAGTTTTGTTCCTCCCTGTTCCTATTGGTCTGTCAATACCGTGCAAACGGTAATTAATTGCCGGAAGCTTTGAATGATTAAAATGGCCCTTTCATGGGAACAACTCGGGATTTAAGTGCTAGACTTTTTTTTACATATACAGTAGAACCTTGGTTCTCAACCACCTCAGAACTCATCAGAAAAACTTTGGGTTCACACCACATATACACAGTGTCAGTGACTGACGGACCGTTGTGGAGTCGCGGGTATTTAACCTAATGGGGCCACCCCATCGGCATCCCGGCATCACGCCTAAAACATTACCAGGGGATCACCCTTCCGACACGACCCAGACTAGGCAGAAAACAGGCTCATGGCTTACCTGTGACTGACAGTTCGGTCGTCCTGCGAACCACAAAGCTTCCAAACTTTAATTCACAAGTATAATTCCCAATGTCTTCCTCTCTTACATCCTTAATTGAGAGAATATCCTTCCTCCTGACAACGCTTTGTCTCCACTGTTTGGGTTTGCACTCCTGAGAGAGAGGAGACAAAGAAAGACGCCGCCGCTGAAGACAGTGCTATTCACGATAATGATGCCTCCACATATCACCGCGCTGACATGTTAATAAACTGACGTAAAGTGGGATGTCGGTGAGTGATGGCAACGCAGTGGGTGCGGTAACAGTAACTTACAGTGTTGTGACAGTTCCGTTTTGAGCCGCGCCATTCGCAATAGCCGCCTTATGTACGTGTCACTTATTTGCTGCTTTCTGTCTCGGTGAGCAGATGAGTTCATTATTATAATTTCCCTCATACTGTGCTCGTCTTTTCCTCTCAAACTGTCGCCGTTATTAATCCCACAACCCCAACTTGAGCTTCGATTTGCCCCAGACGGCCCCAGACGGCCCCAGACGGCCCCAGTCAGGTCTCTTACCTTGTACCACTCGATCTGCGTTTCTTTGCCGGGCTGGATGTAGTCGTCGATGCCGGGGCAGAAGATGTCCTTCCCTTTGCTGAGCTCCGCCTTCTCCAAGAACTTCATTTTGGAGTTGTAGCACAGGTCTGTGTCGTTCTCGGACACGGTTAGCGACATGGAAACTTTCATGCAGTAGGTGGAATTTCTTAAAAAAGGAAAAAAGACAGAAAAGGGACAAAGTTTAACGTTTTAGCGGCTTAAACAAGGCGGGGGCGACATTAGTACCCAGGCTGAAGTTGTTTATGCTTATTGTAAATGTAACACAAGTCTAAAAGTACAGGCTACTAGATGTTCCTCATGTCCAAAAATGAAGCGTCTCTCATCGAGGGTAAGAGGTACAGGTCCAGGACGCTGAGGGTCCGGAGGGGTCTGATCTACAAAAGTGTGATTCGTCTGCAAAAACCGCTGGCTTTATCAGCTTTAGCTAAAACTCCAGAGCAAAAAACGAAGCAAACATTTCCAGATTTGATAAGTAAACAGCGCCAGGCGCGGCAAATAAATAAGAAAACAAATTTCCAGGTTTAGAACAAAGATATGGTGAGTCCTGGTATTGTGGTCAGTTAGCTTTCTCGCCATAGAAAAACAGCCTAACGACAAAAAAGATAAGTAAATAATTCAAATCCAGTTAAAGCCAGTGTTTTGTGAATGGGGTGATAAAAAAGTCCAGATTTTTTCTTATATTAGTAAGTAGAGCTACTAAGAAATAGCTAAGTCATAGATAATAATAATAATAGAAACCTAAAATAAGTGTGTACATGACACTCCGGTAACGTAGCAATCTCAATCTGTGGGTATTTAGAATTTTAAAAATCAGCTTAAAGCCAGAAAAAGGTCGGGAGCTGCTTAAAAACGACAAACCCGATCAAAAGCAGTGGAGTTAGACGAAAGGTTAGGAAGAAGAGCTTTAAAACGGGAGGATTTTGGTGGCTGAGGGGAAGAGATTCCCTGGTTTATATTCGCAGTGCAATAAAAAGCCCTTTTTTATTTTACACAAACATCACCTAAGAAGCTGCATGTCAGTCATGGACTTAACAGTATGACCACTGGGCTGGAGCAGGAGGCTAAGAGGGGGAGCCCAGCACCATGGTGACCTGGATTATGGTCTGGATTGTAGTACTGTGCAAAAGTCTTCAGCCTCTATCAGATTTGTTGTTTGAGCAACTCCATAACTCCGTAACGTTTCCGTACCTTCCATCTTTTTGCCCTGATCCCCTGTAAAAAAAATGTGCCTTCTTGGCTTGATTTAAAAGAAAACAAGCTTAAGCTTCAAGTTTAGACGACTCGAGTTTTCCGGTCCTGTGAAGCTGCCAGATGCTGCCGTTTGCTCAATAAGCGGAGCGTGATTCTCTAAACAGCCGGCCGTACAGGACTCTTAGGATTATGGAAGCACCGCTCTTTCCTAATGATCAGTTATTTTAGGATAATGATGCCCTCAGACACACGGCTCCCATTATTCAACAGGGGCTTAATAAACATCAGGATGACGCCGAGCATCTTCTAATACCTTTAAACACCATTAAAGCTTTATGGGACGTCCTGGAGCGACGTCTGTTTCAAACCTCAACCAAAGCTGAGGATTTTCTTCCTGAATAATTGATGAGCAATCCGTCACAAACCGCTCAGGACCGGCGTTCAGAACGAGTTTGGAAAGCTGTCGTTCTCCTCCCTGTGGAACATGTCCTGATGGGTTTCTGTTACCGGATCCGCCGCCTCTTTCTGATTGTACCGTGTGTTTTTTTTAAAAAAACGGTTGGTGTACTTACTACGTCTAAACAGCCAAACGTAACGGCGCCTTTTTGTGCCGCATGCAAACGATGCACTAAGGCGTCCAAAATAACGCTGAAGTACAAACCATAAAAGGACGAATAGGAACCAGTTATAGATGAGAAAGAATATGCAGGTTGTGGGGCGCCAAGCAAAGGAGTACTACTTACAATAGGACAGGCATCCACACTTGCAAACACCTTTCGGGTAAGTAGAGAATAAAGTAGAATAAAGTATTGCACACAAACACAAGGATCTTACAGGAAAGTCCTAAACACATCAACCAAGTTGACCTCTCGCCCCTGATCACTGCTCTGCAGGGTTCAGAGTTAAAAGTCGGATTTTGAGAAATCGGATTGTCCAGTGTTTCCGATTTAAACGCCATAACACTGGACGGTGGAACCCTGGGACCGGGCATTGTTGCAGCCCGTCATGGCGAGGCCCCTTACCTCCAAATGGCGGTAGCTTTGATAGGCTACAGCTCTCTCACATGTCTGTGAGACATGAGAACTACACTACAAAAATCAAAATCTTAGCAAGTGTAATTGTCTAATTTCAAAGCAATAAATCTTGTTTTTTCCACTGATAACATTTTTTTGTCTTACCTAGCATTAAAAGAGTAAGATTATTTTGCTTTTTGTAAGAGCAATTACCTTATTCAGTCTTACTTAGAAGTTTCACCTTA